>NDGM011157101.1:0-12412 GCA_002564305.1 Octomys mimax | reverse complement strand
TTTTTTTTTTGTATGACGGTAGTTGAAAAGGAAATTCCCAAGCAACCAATGATGAAGTCTTTTCATATTAAGATTTTCTATTTAACACTTGAAAAAATCTTTGCCAGACATCTTAAAACATGTGGCCCTCCCTTCCTTGTCTACACCAAGCCACAGTGCAATCACTGGGTCAGGTTTCACGAGCCCCAGGCTTCTTGTCTGAATAATGGAGCCTTCTAAGGTCTCCACTTGTGGGGTGGTGGGAGGTTACGGAAGGCCTGGTGAAGAGCTTCGCCTGGATCAGGCTTGAGGCTTCAGACACTCAGCGCCTACTGACTGTGCTGATTACCACTTCTCCTAGGCAGACATCTCAAGGAGGACACTGGCAGTTGCAAGTGAGAACACCAGCTGCCAGATTCTACAGCCCAGGACCGAACACTGCGGTGGGACTTTATGTTCCTGTTTCTGTTTCTTTGATTTTAATCAAATAGTTGAGGAAGCCCACAGAGATAACCGATGGCCTTTGGTGAGTTTGTACCATCTCCGCTGGGGCCGTTATTCTACCTCCTTGACAGAGGATGAGGTCACCGAGGCCACGGGTCTTTCCCAGCGACACTCAGGTCGAAGGCAGCACATCCCGGGTCACATAACTCATTCTCTGTTCAAGATGCTTCCCTAATCCCTGGTGCCACTTGGGAATGGTTTCAAAGGCATTCCAGCCACAGAATCATGCCAATGTGCTGGTTATCAATTATTTTGTTCATCTTTTAGCAAATCCTCCAACTGAGTCTTTTACCCTCTTGGGACACAGCACACAAAGCTGACCTTAACCGCTGTGGCCTCCCTGTCCAGTCCCCAGGCAGACAAGAGAGAAAGACAGGGCTGGCGATTTATTGTTTTCCCACACAGGTCAAGCTGGAGCCCAGACAGATAGAGAGGATCTGTCTTTAATGAGAGAAATGCACCATTACTTGGTCATAAATTCAACTTAATGGTAATTTTAGTAGGGCAGCTTGCCCAGGGTTTGTCGGAACACAAATCAAAAATCCCAAATTCCAGACATATCCTCCTAGAAACTCTTTTGGCAACTCCACTCAATTTGCTTTTTAAGGAAATCAGTTCCCCCAGTCATGGCTGCCTGTTGCACAGGGTAGATTTGCACAAAGCCCAGCATCACTGCGGCAGCGGCGAGGAGAGTGGGTGGCATGCTGCTCTGTGGGCCTCTTGCCGTGGGTGAGCCCTGACTTCAGTCAAGGAGGCATCAGTGAGCTGATACACACCTTCAGAGGGCAGCTCAGCAGAAGCAGTCGGTGGAGAGACTATGCAGAGAGCTATAGTCTAAGGGAAGTTTTTAGGTTTTGAAATCTTCATATCCTTGGCTAATTCCACACTGGCGAAGACTGGTCATTGCAACTGGCAGATCACAGAGCAGGTTGTTGGTTCTTGCAGAGTCCTTGCAGAACTCTTGCAACTGGATTGACATGTACCATGTTGGACACATACTGTGTTCTGTGCTCACTCCTCCTGCAGTAGCTAGCAGGTCCTGTGGTGCTTAATTAGTCACCACCTACACGGCCTCCTACTACATTGGGTGCCCCGAGGTGTAGGGTGATGTCATACCCAAATTTGTTTCTTTAGCTTCTAGCCTAATGCTTGACATGTGACACCCCCCCCCNTCATGTTTGTTGAATGGACAGAAAATATTAATGAATAAAACTATGAATGAATGAAGTGCTAATTATGGTGTCCACTGAATAAGAAACATGTAGTAGATTTGTTAATACAATTCTGGGGTTGTCTAGATGGTGAAATTTCTGGGAAGGGAAAGCCCACTGTAGGTGTAGGTGGCACGAAGCAATAGGCTAGCAGCTAGGATGGAATGAAAAGGGAAAGAATGGAGAAGTCTTGCTTCTGCTTCCTTGGAGGCGCTCTGGTCTTTACTGTTGCCTTTGGACCTCTGTCTCCAGGCTTCCAGCGCAGACCCTTCAGATTCCAGATACTGCTTCACGTGGGACTCTGCAATGGGTTCCAGGCCTTTGACTGTGACTAGATCCTCTGCTCCCTAGTGCCCGGGTGGGATGTGCCTTCTGCATTCTTCAACACCTGATCCTGCAGGTGACCACTGTGTGTCTGCCTACTTTGTAAATCACAGATACTTAGATCGGTTCCTCTTGTGAACCCCAACTGCTGCAAGTAGAGTGCATGTCTTTCTAGTAGGTGTGACCTTTACATCAGGGAGCCCCCTGTCTTCATGATGCTTCACACAGCCAGGTAAGACTGTAGGGGGAAGGCACACTTGAGGATGCTTGGGTCTGTGTGAAGTTTTCCCCTTTTTAAGAAGCCAATGAGACAGTGCATGATGCTACCAATGAGCACTCAGGGTGGTAAGGATTAAAGAACTTGTAGTCAATTTCTCTTTAGTTCTATGAGCTAATGTATACTGTTAGCTTAAATTCATTTTTCCCCCAGAGCCTAGCTCTGCCCAGAGAAAAGATGTGAATTTCTAGCTCTCTCTTATTTCCTTGTGTAGGTGGGTCTGCCTGCCTTTTTCTCATCAGGGATGGAGCGAAGTGTCATGTGTCCAGCACTCTGCAGACCTGGGATTGCAGCTGCAGGGAGCCCTGCACACCCATGTGGTGCATGCCATGATCCTTAGAATTCATGCACAGGAGAGATGGACAGACTTGAAGGAAGTAGCTCTCCAGCTTGTGTGGGCATCAGAATCATTTGAAGGGCTTTTAGAGACATGGATATCAGGGGCTACAGCTCTGGAGTTTCTGAGTCTATAAATCCAGGATAGGATCCCAGAAGTTGTATTTGTGTGTGTGTGTGGTTCTGGGGATGTTGAGCATGTGCTCTACTGAGAGGTAGATCTTGAGCCTCCAGATGTTGCATTTTTAAGTTCTCAAGTGATGCAGATGGTCCAGAGCCAGCTGACCAGGATAGGCCCAGACACTTACCTGGCACCACATCAGCATGTCCTCTTGGTACGAATAACTCCACTGAGTGGGTATGTTAAGATAACCACACACTGGGATAAAATTACTAGTCTGAGTTATTTTGTAGCTATTTCTCAGTGATCCAGAGCAAATTGTTTTATGGTAGTTCTCTTCTTTTTGCTGTATAGCCCATGCATTTTTGTGCTGCCTTTCCTGATACTTGTAGGGAGTAAAAATAAAGAGAGTGGAATGCAAACAACACATACACATATTGTTAACGTGGGGGTCCAGGCATGTGAGCCATTCGTGCTGCTGTTGGCCAGGGGTGGGGATCTGTGGAAAATGATGAACTTGGACGTTTTCCTTCTTTCATCTGTTCTGACTAGAAAAATAATTGTAGCTTTGGTCTAAGAGAAATATCAGCCAGGTCATTCTGTCTTCTTGATAACTCCTGTAGTTCAGCCAAGCTATGTGCCTTCCTGATTAGAGGGTTTTTACTTAGAGAAAAAATATTTTTCTAAGAATCATTTTCGGTTTCTTCTCTCTCTCTCTCACGATGAAAGGTTTATCTGGAAAGCTGATGCTTCATTCAGGACCCTTCCCCACTCTTTGTCAATATCCAAAACTACCCTGACCCTACTCACCCTCAGACAGCCAGGGATTTAAAAATACGTTGGAAGAATTTAATGGTGTCCGTAGGGTAGAATTACATTCAGACACCAAACAGAAAGATAGCACGGTCGGTCTCACTCATTTGTGATTAGTTTCATGGTGTTGTTTTAATTGCAGCATGGCTTAATCACTGCCTGTGCATGGATTACACCACATAGTTAAAATAATTACGGGGATTTGATAAGATAATGCTTTGAATTTATATAATGCTTCTTTCCTAATGAGCTTCACACTTTTTAAATGGCAAGAGCAGAGAAGGACGACCTAGCAATACCAGCAGTGGTTGTCTTCTGCTCCCATTCTCAAGGCTGGTAGGATAATACACACGTGCACACACGCACACAGGCATGCACGCACATTTTTTGTCTTTACCATGCTAGAGATTGTACCCAGGGAGTTGCTCATGCTAGGTGCCTGCTCTACCACTGATCTACACCCTAGCCTACATGTATCTTCTTATTTTAGATCGTCTTTCACCTGCCTGAGAAAGTTTTGCTTATCTGTTGAGGTTCTGAAGATGATGTGATAAGATACACACTCTATTTAGATTTTTCTACCAGCTACTACTAAATAAATAGAGTTCTATGGACACTTCAGTTCAATCTCCAGTGGAGGGTCAGCCAAATAGCTCAGCAGGTTAAAGCACCTGATTAGACAGACGCAGGGGCCTAGAGTTCGATCCCCAGGCCTGGGTGCCGACCCTGCCCCCGGGGTGCACTGAGATGGCAATTGAGGCTGGGTGTGGTGGTGCACGCCTGTAATGCCAGCACTTGGGAGGCTGTAAACAGGCGGACCACTATGAGTCCGATTTGTGCAGTGAGATCCTGTAGATCCTTCCCTAAAATAAAATTTAAACCCCCCAAAACAAAAAAGAAAACAGCAGCAGCAACAGCAACAGCAACAACAGTGTTTTCTTTACATTAAGTGGTGGGTGTTTTCTTCATTAGAAGTTCTTTGCATTTTTTAGAATTGTGTAATCTGACCATCAATCTTTGTTAGAACTACTGTGATGGAGTAACTCATTGAGTCTAAAGGATGTCCAGTAGCTGGTGTCTTAGCTGCTTCTCTCATCGCTGAGTCAAACTACCTGATACCCACAAGTTAAAGGAGGAAAAGTTTATTTCAGCTCACAAAGGTTTCAATCCATAGTTGGCTGGTTCCAAGGCAGAGTGGCATAGCAGAGGGGCATCACAAAGGAGAAACAGCCCATGGCACGAAGTCTGTGGCATGAAGTCCATGGCAGAAAGCAGTGGAGCAGCAGCAGCAGCAGCAGCAGCAGCAGCAGCCTTTCTTCCATCTCCCTTTCTAGTCCAGCCAGGATGCAAGGCTATTGATTAGTACCACGCATGCCTAGGGTGGGGCTTCCATAATCTACACTCTTAATCCCAGCACAACACTCTTACTTGGCAGCCTCCCATTCTTAATGCAGCCACCTTTGAAACTCCCCTCCTAAGAGCACATGAGGCTTTGGGGGGACATCCAGATCCAGCTGATGAAACTTTATATCTGAGCCTGTCTGAGGGAATTCTGAGAGTGTGGACTGCGGAAAGGTCTGCCTCATGGATGGGAAGAGCATTATCTGATCTCTTAAGAGCCAGACTGAACAAAAGCTCTCTCTCTCTGTGTATGTGTGTGTGTGTGTGTGTGAGAGAGAGAGAGAGAGAGAGAGAGTGAGAGAGTGAGTGAGAGAGAGAGAGAGATGGACAGATACAGAGGGAGACAGAGAGACAGACAGAGAGATAGAGACAGACAGAGACAGACAGACAGGGAGACAGAGAGAGAGAGAGAGAGAGATTGAGAGGTTGGGAGGTTGTTCTGATCTGTCTCCTAGAGTTGGGGGACTCATCTTCTTGCAAATACCAGGGATTCCAGTTTCTGGGGCTTAAATTCTAAGACTTATGCCTGTTTGTGCCCCTCACAAACTCCTCTTTGGTTCTTCAACCTACAGAACAATTCCTCTGGGCCCCTTGCTCTCAGGTCTTAGGGCTAAACTGTTTTCCTTGTTCTGCACATCACAGATGGCATTTTGGGCACTTTTCAACCTCTATAGCTGGTTGAACAACTTCAATTATAATAATAATGAATTCCCTCTCCTCTGTCTATATTGATTTCTCTGTATCCATTTCTTATTGGTTCTATTTCTCTAGAGAAACCCAATCAATACAACTGCTACACAATTGATATGATTTATTGGGTGCTTATCCTTTCTGCAAATATTTATTGGGTAGCTTTTATGTGTCCAGCACTGTTCTAAAGCTTCTAGCAATAAATGAGCTAATCTACTACTTCATGGCTTTGACATTCTCAATGCAGGGAAGTCAGACAATAAAGCAATAATTTTAGATATGACCAGTCCCATGAATGAAACAAAGCCAGGTATACTGTGGAAAGTGGCTAGGGTGGGGAAACTGTAGGTAGACAGGAAATGCCTTTTTAAGAGTGTGATATTTGAATAGAGTCCTGATGATGGGAAGGAATCAAACATGCAAAATTTTAGGGGGTAGGAACTTAAGGCAGAAGGAAGAGAAAGTGCAGAGGGCTGGGTCTGCCTGGTTCTGAGAACATTGGGCAGGGCCGAGGAGCTGCAGCAGAGTGAGAAAGAGGTAGAGTTGAGGGAGGATAGGGGCTACGAAGGTCAGGTCACAAGACTGGTGATCAGGCTGGAGTTTGAAGCAATGGGAGGTTTTCAGGGGCTTATACTGCTTGATGGGTATGCACACCAATTGAGGAGGAGCAGGAAGCTTAAAGACAAGCAGGAAGCCAGTTAGGAGGCTACTGATGTGGCCCAGGGGGTCTTGACTAGGATCAGGCTGGGAGTGGTAGAGAGGTGGGGGCAACATAGGGGAGAAATACAAATGGTCTCCAATTGATGATTTTTCAGCTTTATAATGATATAAAAATGATGCATTTTTAGGAAAAGTTATACTTTGAATTTGGAATTTGGATTTCTCCCTCTGGTTCATAACATGTGGTAGAATACTTTCTCAAAATGCTAGGCAGGGGAGAGCTGAGCCTCAGCTTCCCGTGAACATTGTTGTGGTGGTTGATACATTGTGTCAGCTTGAGATGTTGGAGGCATGGCTGGATCAGCCTGGCCACTCCACACCCACAGTGGCTCAGCATAAGAAGGGTGTATGAGGGGGTTGAGCAAGCTTTCTGTGTGCTCCATTTACTTGGAGTTCTGATGTTTGCTGCACCAGTTCACAGCCCTGCCCCTTCAGAGGAGCTTGATCTTCGCAGCCATGCCACTTAAGAGGAGTTCCGATCTTCACAGTCAACATGGAAGAAAGAGAGAGAGAGGTCTGATAGACACTGCAGCTGCTGCTCCTCCTCTGCTCTCCTCTGCTCTCAGCCGCCATGAACTTCTGCCTTCTGCCTTGGAGCCAGCTGAGTATGGACTGAAACCTCCCCTAACCATGAGCTAAATAAACCTTCCTTTCCTTAATTTTGGGTGTTGGGTGTTTTGTCCTAGCAACGAGTGAAAAGTAACTGAGACACTTGTGATCTTCAGGATTACAGCGGATCCTCTGCTGATTGTTTAACTATTGTGTTTGCGCTTTTGAATTCTGTCCTGTCTACAGAATGCTCACCTGTGTGCACACATGAGATACACAGCACCATGTTATGAGGGTGTGAGTTGACATTGTGTAACTGTAGGCTGATGCATATGTTCTGAGCATGGTCAAGACAGGCCAGGCTAAGCTATGTATCTAATAAAGCAGGTTCAGTAAATGTGCTTTTACTTCATGACATTGTTGCTTTACAGAAAGGACAGGATTCTATTTCTTTTGTGAAGGGAATCTGTATTTTGGAGCTAGTTCTTCATGACTTGCTGATAAATGAGGCTAGGGGATGAAAATAAATGAATGACATCAACACTGACTGTTAGGCTTCTGGGTTAGGAAAATAGAAAATGGTGGAATCAGTAACTGGGGTGAGAAAGACAAGAGGGTAAAAAACTTAAAAAAATATTTTTAAAAAGGTATTTTGACTTTGAGATAGGTAGCACACATCCAAACGGAAGTCTGGTAGAGAGTTAAAATTATAAATTGAAGACTCAGGTTATGGACCAGAGTCTGAGGCATATATATGGAGATCCATGCTATATACCCATAGTGTTTATTGCTAACCTGTGGCTTGGATGAGTGAGGAGATGAGCCCTGTCCTGCCATACTAGAGCATAGAGGTTTAAAGTATGCACACAGATGTGTGTGTGCGCGCACGCGTGTGTTGCTTAATAATTAGGTGGCATGTTGCTTCATCATTATTGTATGCAACAAGGGCTCCCTCTCTGCCTTCTACAGTGTCCTGGGATATCTGGGCTTGCTGGCCCTGGCAGGCTTCACTGTGGCTTTCCTGGCCAGGAACCTGCCTGGAACATTCAAGGAAGCCAAGTTCCTGACCTTTGGCATGTTGGTGTTTTGCAGTGTGTGGGTCACCTTCCTGCCCATGTACCATAGCACCAAGGAGAAGGGCATAGTGGTCATGGAGGTCTTCTCCATGTTGGCCTCTAGTGCAGGATTGCTGGGCTGTATCTTTGTCCCTAAGTATTACATTATTTTATTTCAAAAAGATAGATATTCTTTGCAAGGCATCAAAGGGAAAACACATTCTTGGAAAAAATAACCTTAAACTTACACATATATTTTCCTAAACTATATAGAAATAATATCAGAGAAATCTGCACTATTTTTCTGACTGATAAAGAATTAAAATACAATAACTTCATTTAATAAATAGATCATTTTTCCCAAATAATGATGCAATTACTACCATGTTCAATCATATACTAATCATATTGTTAATTTTATTGTTAAAGAAGTTTTTGGATCATCTCATCAAATCTGCCATTAATGTAATTTTTTTGTACTAATGATGATTCTATCATTCTTTTTCCCGCTGTACTTTTCCTAGGCTTCTAAATTATTTGTAATGTTTTTAATTTACAAATATTTCTCTGTTATTGCCCCATTTATTTGTACATTCAATTTTCTTTTGCTATTAAAGAAAAACTATGCTATGCTGAAAAAAATAAATAGGTGGCATGAAGTGATTTGAATACAGTTTTTTTGTTCATTTATTTGTCTAAAATCAAATCCAAATTTATATATTCAAATGGGTCTTATCTTTTAAAGTAGCTATTTGGGAGGGCTACCCAACTGGCCCAACAATTTCTTAGAACTTGTTCTTTAATTACAGTGATTAGGACTTCCCTTTAGAGTTTCTTACACCATGCAAGAAATTCAGCCAATCCTTTTCATAAAACTATATCTTACTTTTGATTGAAAAAGAGAACTAGCTTAAGAACTCATCTGTTACTGAAGTGGTGACAAAATTAGCTTTGTTTGTTCATTCTTTTATTCATTCATAAAAATATTTGATCTGCTATGTGCCTGATGGTTTTCTAGGCAGTGAAAAGATAGTTATTGACAGTGGAAAGAGCATGACAGTTCAGGATGTCAGGACTTCAACTCTGGCTTGAAAAGATGTTTATCTCTTTATTTATTTATTTGTTTTTTGAGACAGGGTCTCGCTATGTAGTTCGGGCTGGGCTTCAGCTCACTTTGTAGTCCAGGCTGGTCTCAAAATTGCAATGATCCTCCTGCCTTGGCCTCCTGAGTGCTGGGACTGCAGAAGTGGCACTACGGCTGGCAGATATCTATCTCTTATCCTTGAAAGATCCATGTTTGTGCAAAAGACCCAATTAACATATTGAATAAAAATGCAAAAGAAAGAAGAAAGATGAAATTTGCCCTCTCTATCAGAAAATTTCAGAATCATAATTCCCAACTTCTGATTTTTGATATGCAGTAATCTGTTTCTATATGCTATAAAACCCCCTTTACATGTACAACACTCCTCTCTTTCTTCCTTCTGTTGCTAGGAGGTGTGCACCAATCTCTAGGGTAGGATTCTAGCATTAATTAATTCATAGTAAGGTGCCAGTGACTTGATGCTGATCTTTAACAACAGAACTAGACTGAGATCAAAGAAACGCATCTTTAATGGGAATGAAAGCATTTGCAAGTAGCTAAATGATCTGTTTCTTGGCTGAGAGCCTGCTCTCTCTGAAATCACAGCCTATCCAACTTACTTAAACTGCCAGTCATAATCTCCAGGATTGAAAACTTTCAGTTTTCCCCATGCTACCATTCTTTTCTTTCTTGAGAGATATTCTGTGGTGCTCACAGGACATGGGATGCTTCAGCAAGCCAGCCTCAGAGTTGTGCCCCAGCAATGGGCCAGCCTCTGCCCTGGCCTTTGTGTAGCTGGGTGGCGCCTCCGCACTGTGCTGGGCCCTCCACCATCGCTCCTTCAGCCTGGTGCAACGTATCATTACAATCAGCCCCACTTGTTCCCAGTGCTCTCAGCACTGTAGTGTCAGCTGGCATATCTCCCGCTTCGTCAGGAAGTGCATTCAAGGGGATCTGCCTAGAAGTTCCCCCAGCAAGCATTTCTCCATATTGCAAAAAAGAAATCTCAAGGGTTCCAGTGGAGGTACTCCTATCTGAGTCAACTAAGGTAGAGGAGAGCCCCCGGGACCCTCCATCAGCAACGTTATCTTCATCATATGTAAAGTAGTAACAAATAGCCACTCGTTTCCCCCCGGTATATTTGGGTTCTTATCCTGCTTGTTATCTTTAAAGGGATGAGCAGTGTTATGCCATTGGTGCTGGCTGGTGTTGGTTTTCCCAATTTTCAAGGGAATCACCCGCTTGCAGGGGCTACCCCTGTCTGCTTGCCATGGTTTGCTGTTGTGTGGAGTTCCCTTGCTTCCCTTGGGACACACGTATCTGTCTTTCTTCAGTTAACAGGAATTGTCCCAGCTGTTCTTCCTTTTCTTCCTGAGCTAATGACTTCTATTGTATCCTACTTGTCTTAACCTTCCTCCAGGATTCTGTGTTCAGGTGTAATTGGTGACAAAGAGGACAGTGATGATGACAGGACCCATCACATCGTTCTGGTCTAGTGAGAAAGGCGCAAGCTTCGGGAAGCTCAGCTTGTGTGAAAACAACTGGCCTAGAGAGTTAACTTCTCAGCATTCTTTGGGGAAGAGTTTGGGGACATCATCTCCCAGTTCCATTCATTTTGCTTTTGCAGTTTTCTAGTATGCCAAGCATCTGGCAATCAGAGCCCGAGCCAGAAGTGCCGCTTGGCTTCTCCAGGCTTTGACAGCTACTGAGATAGATGTGTCTTTTGTAGAACGATTAACTGGGGTCTGGAATATTTAAGGAAGCTATAATTATCGAGTGCTTGCTTTGTGCCAGGCAATGTGCTAGGCATTTCTGCATCTATTAGTGATGTCACAAAGCCTCCACTTTCCCACCTACTTATTGAACTATTAATTTTATTTAGATCTTGCTTCTATTAGTGCGGTCTGAAATGCTGCCTATGTCATCTTGTATTTGAAGGAAAGTGTATTTAGTGGTCTAAAATAGCCACAGTGGTAGAAAATAATTTGGAATTAGACTTGTTCACAAAGCATACTAGCAAGTTCAAAGTGCACAAACAAATTAAAATGACAGGGTAGTCAACACACCCACGAGGCAATTTCATGAATTTGCTACTGAGGTAGTGATTAGAGCGATTAGTCTATATTTCCAGATTTCCTCCTTCAATGCTGTTCCTTATTAGGAGGTAAAATTAGCATTGTTTAACAACTAACAATTAGTAACAATTAAGAATTGACAATTAGTATTAATTAGCAGCTAGTCTAATCCTTCCACTGCCTTTCCCTACATCTTTCAAATTCATTGTGACCATATAACTCACTTTGACCAATGAAATATGAGTAAAATTCTACCTGACACCGCAGAAACTTGTAGGACCAGCACAAGTATTTGATTCTTTTAGCCATGGTGACTGTATTCATCACTTTCCTGTCACTGGAGAAAAATGCCCAACACCTGCAATGTAAAGAGGGAGAGGGTTCTTTTGGCTCATGGTTGCAGGGGATGCAGTCCATGGAAGCCTGCCCGACTCTGGGTAGAGGCAGCCAGCTGGGAGGCCAAGGCAGCAGGAGAGACTGAGGACCAGAGGGCACCCTTCAGGGCACCCTTCAGGTCACACCCCAGTGGCCTCCTCTTTGAACCAGGCATGGTCTTGTAACAGCACACTCAGCTATGAACTCATCAATAGATCGATCCCCAGATCAGGAAAGCTGCCCCATGGTCCAATGGCCTTCTAAAACCCCCACCTCTGAATGCATGAAACTGTCAGGGGCCACTTAGAGCTAAACCACAATGACTGACAGCATCCCAGAGAGTGGAGGCTCTGCCATATGGCTGTGGATCATGGGAAGTCAGATTTTAACAATGCAGTATAGCATGAGTGAGAACTAAACCTTTGCTATTATAAATCATGAGATTTGAGGATAGTTTATTTATATAGCACAACTTAGATCATTCTGATAGGAGAACCATCCATCCAGATAATGGAAACTCAGAAATCCTTCCTATCTCTGCTTCCTCATATAAGTGGCTTCACGAGAGATTTGACTAAACTGACCTCCATGTGGTTGAACTTTCTCTGTTGCTGATTTTTGCCTGTGCAGACCTGAAAGAGTTAGTGTGGCCTGTTGAGGGTCATTTTCCTCATCTGAGAATCAGAAGCAAGAGTAGTACCTGCCTCAGACAGCTATTGTGACATAAAATAAAATAATGGATGAAAGCAACTTAGGAGAGAGGATGTCACTCTGAAAACTCTCCATGGCAAATGTTACTTGTTATTCTGTTACTTAGCACAGTACTATCTTATTTTTCTCCCCTGGGGGATTTAACCAAGAGCCTTCATACCTATTTCCATCCCCAACTCTCTTTTTA
>NDGM011157096.1:0-10589 GCA_002564305.1 Octomys mimax | reverse complement strand
AAGAATCAAACTTTTAAAAAACATTTACATTAGGTATTATCACTAATTACTTTTGATAGTTTATATCAAATTTGTTACATTCAGTCTTTAGCCATATTAACAGAACGTGAAAAAATACAAGAAAAGTAATCTTCATTGAAACTACTGTGATATGACCTTAAATTCAAGAAAAAATGAAATATTTTATAAAATCATAATAAAGTAAACTGAGTTGAAAACCATTAATTTAGAACGGGATTGTTTTTATCAGATGTCTTTACATATTTCTAGTGAATGCATACAATTCTTTTTTCTATTTTAACGTGTTCATTCCCATATAGAATTAATCAAATGGACTGAAATTTTGAGTTATTGGTCATAGCAAGAAGTAACTTTGGAATACAACAAAATATATACTTCAGGCTTCTTAGCACTTGCAGTGCTTACTTTAGATATAAGAAGTGCTACAAAAGAGGAAAGAAACCAGAAATCCTACTTAGGTGCAAAATGTAAAAATACTTATTTTAGGATATTTAATGATATATTCATCAGTGGATATTTTTTCTCTAAAATTTGGTTTAATGAGTCATAACATTTTCTAAAGATTTATAGGAAAGATACATTCACTCTACTAGCTGTTGCTTTTCATTTTGGGAGCATGGAGAAATGACACCACTGCACTTGCCAAACTTTGTATCTGTTTTTTTTTTTTTTTTGGTCCATTTGATTATTGTTAAAGTGACTTCAGCATTTATCTGCTGCCACAGGGAAGAATTCTCTCCTAAATATTAAGCAGTTGACCTGGAATCATTTCTGTACCTGAGTTGATAGAAAGAAATTTTTTATTTACCTATGATGAACTCTATTCAAAGCTAGTTTTCTACATTCCCTTAGAGTTTCAACAGAGTCAGAGTAATCATGTTAACTTTTTGTTTTGAGACTCTTCTTTTTAATCAGAGGATCTTTTCCCACATAGGTAGTTTTCTTCACAACTAAAGAAGTTAGAGCTACCTATCAATTTTTCTTGACTGAAAACAACTTTAGATGATGCTATCAAATAAAAAGTTCTATATTAACATACGCCACATTATCTTAGTTTTTATTGCAGTAGATTCTTTTTACTAAATTCATTTCTGACTCTTGTTTGCACAGTACACTTACATTTTTACAAGGAGTTTATGACAATATGTGTTTTCAGTTTCCTAAAAGTTTGATCTTCTATATTTTCATAATCCTATTTCAAGGTAAGGTAAAATATTAATTCATGTTCTATATTAGTGCCATTTCTAACTGTGGGAAAGCACCACAGTTGTCAATACAGTGTCTGAATTGTATGCATTTATTTAACGATATTATATCCCTAAAAAGTAGGTCTCGTTCTCATTTCTTTTTCTTTGAGGGTAGAAAGAGATTGAGGAATAGCTCAGTGGTGGGGTGTTTGCTTAGTATGTACAAAGCTCCAGCATCAGTTACCCAACACTAAAAGCAGAAGCTATATGGCTGATGGAAACACTAAATATTACTTGGTTAACAATATCAGTGATCTAGTGGTTCAATGAATATTATTTGTTGAAGAATAATAGTGTTTCTTTCAATGAAAAAATATATAAATGGAAAAATATATGTAATTTTATAAAAATATAGACCATTTATAATATAAAATGCTTTTAAAACTTGGATTTACTTCAATAATTTGGCTTAACTAGCTTTGTCTTCCTAAGAAAATGCAAAAAATTGATATAAAATGTGCAAGATATTTCCTGGCAATACATGCCTGACTGTAGTAGTTACTATCTTGCTGCTAGCATTTACTAGGTCACAAACTTTTCTGAAACTACTTAGTTTTGACCTAGGCAACAAAAATACATATTTTAAAAGTAACTAGAAATGGTATCTGTTTCCTGTGATAAGTAAAATAAAACTCACTCAAATTGTTTAACTTTCCTATGAAAATTAGCTGGTTCCTATTTGCATGCATGTGTTCGCCCCCCAATATCACAACAAGAGTCTGTGTATATATATTCAAACACTGATTGACCACTTAAATTAGATGCAGGAAAATTTAGTATTAAAAATATCACTCTAAAAGTATGATTTTAGGGGCCGGGAAGATGGCTTAGTAGAATAAGCACTTGCCTGGCAAGCGCAAGGGCCTGAGTTCAATCCCTGGTTCTGGAAAAAAAAAATGACGTTGTTATTTTCTTGATAATAAATAGGAAAATATATGTTTGTACCAGGAATAAATTAAGCTACAGATTGTGTGTTTTTTGAAATAATTTTCAGCTTGAATAAAACTAAATATTGTTGCACTTGTGTCAATTTATGTTTTTATTTGTAAAATAATATGAAAAGTCTGTCTTACTAAAGAAAGTAATAGGAATTCAACAATGGTTACTGTATTATGTGATACTATCTATGTATTTTGGTGAAAAAATGCTTAAAATACTTATGTATATATATATATATAAGCTTTTGGAGTACATATTACTTTCAAAGACAAAAAACTGTCTTATATATACTGTAACTGAATTTTCAATAAAACGTGATTTGCTTGCAAAAAAAAATGTAATTTAAGGTTAAATGTCTTCCATTCCAGAAGTACCGATGATTGAACTCAGGACCCTGTGGTTGCCAGGCAGGTACTTATTCTTCTGAGCTATCTACCCAGCCCTTATTTATATTTTCTAAATGACCTTAAAGATACTTCTTTTTGTTCCACACTTACTCTCTCTTTGAAAATACAAATAAAAAATCATAGTCAAATAATAACAAAGTAAATAGTATGACTTCATCACTAATACCTCATAGAATCAATGTTGATCTTTACAAAAAACATGCCAACTCCATCACTATGTTCCTTAACTATATTATTTAAATAATTCAAAATTTTAAACAGGAGATATTACCACATTTAAGTACAGCAGTGGTTCTATGTTCTGAAAAGGGATCATCTAAAACTAGTGCTCTCATGCTATGTTGTTAAAGATAGATTTCTATTAATGGAACCAATAGATAATTATAAATGAGTAGCTGTGGTATGTGACCATTTCAGGGGTTTCTATTTCAATGTCTGATCCAACTTTCAATTGCAGTATCTGAACCTCTTTGACTCAGGTTTTTTTCAGAAACCCCAGAATACTAATTGCTAATCAGAGTATTGATCTTCTCTGGGAGTATTCCTCAGTCAATGATTGGAATGATGTCAAAAGCTGTGGAATTCTACCTATTTCAAGAGGTGTGTATTCTACCTATCTCCCAGATTTCTCCCAAGGAATTAATTTTTAGTCATTCACTGTGGAAGATGTCTCCATAAAACACCACTTATTGATTTGCTTTCCATATGTATCACATATCTTCACTTCCCTACCTCTATTTCTTCAAAACATGGAACAAATATACTGCTTAGGGTTGAATTTTTATTTGAGGATCTGTTTATAAGGAAATACAAATGAAGATACGTATTTACAATACAATTTCCAATTGTTTAATGATAATAGATTCTTTTAGATGGAATTTATTTGTACACATATTGTCTGTTTATGTTTCTAATTATAAAAGGGGAAGTTAAATAAACATATAGTATGAAGTATATAGTACTATGTGTAGGTGTAAAGTGATAATATTTTGTAACTATGAAGATAAAACATCACAGGCTTCATCTTGAACAATTATCGTAGTTTTCTCTATTTAAAAATCTGACAGTTATTGTGTTCACTATGGAACTCTTTTTGAGTAGCACTGTTCAATAGAACAGTATGAAAAAATTCATTTTTGTCACTTAAAGCCAGTACCAGTTGCCTTGTTTACTAATTGGGAAAGAGCTTTTAAATCATTGTAAATGTGATTAAACTGAATGGAAAATTATGAAGCTTGCTAACATGATGGCTGTGTCTTCTTTGAGCTAATATTTTTAATTAAATTGTTCTTACAAATTGCACTTTTTATTTCCAAGTAAAGCACAAAGAAGGTCATATGTAGCCAATAGTCATTATTTTTCTAGAAAAAAATAATAAATATGATGTAAACAATAATTTTCATTTAGAAAATAATTTAATTTTAAAAGTTTTCTTCCAGATTATCAAGGGAACCAATATAAAGTGGGAATTAAGAACTGGGATTTGAAGTCAAGTGGTTCTTTACAGCATTACTTTTGAAGTCATTTTATTTCATATGTGCAGTAGATCTTATGAATCTCAGAAGTATAATACTTAGATTAATAAAGTTTCAAATTGTACAGAAAACATGATTTTATTCATATAGTATTCTATAAATCAGATAACTAAAAAATACAGAGAAAACGTTAGTATTTGTCATGGGTAGGGAAGGAATTACAGTATTAGGTGTATCTACAAAGTATAAGCGTAAGGTAATTCTGCCTTAGTTGAAAAGTTCTATATTTTGCTTTGTTTTAGTTACATACTTCTTATATATGGGTTCAAATTGTTCAGAAGCACACAAATGTAAAACTATTGAACACAGAGTAAAGTCCCTATTTAACAGTATTTTATCAATAGCTAATTCCTTGTTTTGATATTTTATTATAGATATATAAGATGCCGTCATTGTGGAAATTTGAGGAAAGACATTATAGGACTCATAAGAATTAATTTTGCAGCTTTCCACAGTGATACATGCATAATCATGTACACAGCAGCATAATTCATACTTGCTAAATCTTAGAATCACCCTATATGTATGTCAACAGATGAACAGATGGATAAACTGTGGTATTTTACATACACTGGAGTACTACTCTGCCGTAAAGATAAAATTGAGTCTATGAAAATGGATGCAAATTGTACTGTAGGAAAATGAATGCCCCATGAGAACATAATGTTAATGAAATAAATCAGATACACAAACTTAAATGTTGCATGGTTTCTTTTATATGAGAAACCCAAAATACATGTAAAGAGCAAAATAAAAGAAAATAGAAGTAGGGAGATAAATCTTTCTCAAATGGGAATGGAATCAAAACATGGAGGGAATGGGATAGAAGGGAGGGGAAGAGGATGAAAACACAATTAAGATGTGTTACGTACATGAACCACTTTTACACAAGGAATATAAACCATATTCATGCAAATATATACTAATAAAATAATTAATATATGATATTAAACAGTCAGTGTGAAATTTACACAATAGATGAATATTTTGTCTCTTATATTTTGGAATTATTTTGAAGATCAGATATTTGTACTATGATTGTGATTTTTATCATTTAGTGATTAGTAGAAAATATTTTTCAAATAATCCAATGTCTGGAGCTCTCTTTAAAGTAATATGGAATGTGAGGAAAGGACTCTTATACAGACAAAGCAGGATAGAAATAATATCATGTCAAATCCTGCTGTGTCTGTATACCACTTCTTTCCCCAACTTCCAACTAGATTATGGGTTTTTTTGCACATGTGTGGAATTTTCCATAATCTAATTAAATCGACAAAATAATCTATTATACAGATTTCAATCTCAGATTCATCCCCACATATGTTTATCAAGTTGTATCAATTCAGACTAACTGAATGTCAAATTTTTTGATGATACCATATGCTTTCACATAAAACCTTCGATTATGCCATCAGAAATTTAATTATTTTATGCACAGAAGCCAAGGGCATATATTTTGTTGGTCTGCTAACTAGTTAATTTTGAATATGTCCAATCTATATTCCATAAAATGGATATCATTTCAATTTCCAAATCTTTTAAAAGCCTCTTAATCCCTTTCAAGTAAGCAAGCAAATGTAAGATCAGTTCAGGTAATGAGACACATGCAGCCAGGCAGGGGCATTATCTTCTTGTTACATAGGTTATACAGACTCTTAGAGAAAAACTAAAAATAATTTTCTCAGACAATATTCAAAACTGTATGGTTTCTATTTATTAAGCTAATAAAACTTTATGCCTATGTAATTACTTAATTGTTGTATGACATAAAGTTTTAGAAACCACTTGGGTACCAGGGGTTCATTTTATGCCTGCACTACTAAAAACAAAAGTAGAAATATATGCATCTTCTAAATTAGAAGGTTATTTTTTAGCATAAAATTTATTTTTGTTTCTTTTTAAAAAATTGAGGCAGGGTATATTACACTGTAGTGTAGGCTGGTTTTGAACTCACTGTGTAGGTCTGTCTAGCCTTCAACTTATGGTGACCCTTGTGCCTCAGTCTTCATAAGTGCTGAGATTACAGGTATGTGCCACCATGGCCAGCTCTAGCCTAAAATTTCCTACTATAAATATATGCAAATTTTTAAAGAGAAATTTTCTTTATCAGATAAGTTTTAAAATCTTTTTGCCACTTACATTAAGTTAAATAAATGATCACTTTAACAATCTTTTGTATAAATGATGTCTTTTACATCATAGGTTTTCTGTTGAACCTTTAGTTTATCTCCTATTTAATTTCCTTCAGTTTAATTTTCACCATTTTTATGATATCCTATGCCAAATCAAAGGTTTCAAGTCTCTCTTTAAAAAAAAAACAAACTTCAAAGTCCTTGAATGGGTATATTATTTAAAATGATATGTGACTACGCAAATCACTCTATGGTCATTGTCTCTTCCATAGTTCCTTAATATGCAAAAGACCTAATTCCTTATTTTCCCTTGTGTTTGACAAAATTTTTGTTATGTTTCATGTATACATTATTTTGATGTACAAAAGGAAACTAAAACAAAATACAGAAGTACAAATGAGTTGACTTTTGAAAGGCAATATTGTTATTCTTCACCTGTGATCCTTGGGAGAAACACTTCCTCTTTAGTACATTTAGTGCTTTTAGTGACATCAAGAACACTTGAATATTGCCCCTGTGGAACTCACCTCTATTACTAATGTTGCTTTGTACTTCTTACTGTACATTTTTGGTTTAAATCCTACAGTGATGAGAATTCCTTTACTGTGAGAAGGAGGAAGGTCTCCAGCCTCAGGCTTTACAAAAATCTCTGGATCACTTCCAGGTAGGAAGTAGGCAGTGAATTTTTGAGGGTATCTGGAACAGAAGTGTGAATATCAGCCAGTTAGATTTTATCATGACCTCATTCATTTTGTGAAAACATGATGAATAGAATTTGAATCCTGCCATAGTTGGCCTACAAATAACCATAATGTTGAATTCTTACACAATAAAACGCATTTTTAAAACTACTGAGATGGGACTCTTAGCAGGATGATAGTATCTTGAAGACTATTTTCAACCACATCTTATATTTATAGTGTACCAAGAAAAAATGCATGCCTTTATAAAACTTGTCATGAATGAAAATTATTTATAAATAGATCACAATGCAAAAACTGACTTTTAATTTTATTAAAATATTTTGATTGTGCCACTGTCTCATTATGATATATTTGTATTCTTCTTTAGCTTTTCATTTACTAAATGAAACGAAAACACTTTTCAGTCTCATAAATTTATTGTGGCTAAAGATATGTTACCATGATATGAAATAAACTGAATGACATGGAATATTTTTTGAGATGAAGATTGTGAAATAAGTTGAGGAAATTTTTGGTAGGGGAAAAATGGATAAAAGTAAATGATTGAGCAGTTGGCAGGGAAAATCAAATCAAAATTGAGGGGGTAGATTTCATGTAAAAGGGCAAATGTGGCTTCTGAAAACAGATGCAAGTGTGTAATGAGGAAGATATGGAAGATTCACATTAGAACTCAGTAAGCAGTCAACAAATATATACTGAGTATCATGGTGGGAGATATGAAAGTATGATTTATGGATAGCGTACTGCAATCAACCCAGTGCATAAACTCGGCAAATCTACTTATTCTGTCCATGCTTCAGCTTTATTATGTGTTACATTAAGTTAATAACAGTACTTAAGTCATTATATCAATTCCTGATACATGGCAAATGCTTTGTATTAGCAAGTATTTCTTTAGTATGATTATCAGTATTCATGTTTCAAAATATTACTGGTGATATGAAATAATGATTTGATAAATGAGAAATGAATAAGACAGTGTCTAATCAACAAAATTACAAACTAGCAACTCATAGGTCCTCATTCTCTCAGTGGAGATACCAATTCAGAAATGATATACAGAAAAATTCCCTTAGCAAAAAGATAATAGCAGCTAGATAACAGCATGTCTACTATAGCTCATCAAGAAATAAGCCACACAGAATTCAGTAGGAAAATTCTTGGCCCATTTCTGCAATTTTTTCTTCCCTGGAAAAAGTAGTCCCTTCTGGCTTGTGTCTGAAAAATATGAGTAAGCACTCAAAGTAGATAGCTTCCCATGAGAACTGGTTTATGCCTTGCTCTTATCAGACTGCTGATGGAATTTATCATCTTGTAGATTTGGGGGACTACTGAGAATCAAACATAAGTCTGGGAGCTGAAAAATACATTCAGTGCTTTGAAAAATGCAATACAGTGAGACAATAGTAGAGTGGATCAAATCAAAGAAAGAATCCTCAAAGTTTGGGAGCAAACATTTAAAAATGACTGGTCAGAAGTGGGGAAAAGAAGAAATAATATTTCTATAAAGTGGATGCAATTGGTAGAATATTGTTAAAAGAGCTAACATGGGAAGGTAAAATTAGTAAGATAATGTAGTTTGTGATCCAAACCTTTTATTCTTCCACAAAGAGCAACAATTTGTGAGAACTATGATTTGTTTGATGCTCTGATCTGTTTCCTTCAGAATTCCTGTTGAAATTTAATCAATAATGGAACAGTGTTTTTCGTAGGGCCTAATGGGAAAGGATTAGATCATGAGAAAAGAGATCTCAAAAATGGATTAATGTGGATTGAGAGAGTTTTTTTTTTTACCACGATGGCACCAAACGCCAAGAAGGAAGCCCCTGCCGCTCCCAAAACTGAAGCCAAAGCAAATCCTTTGAAGGGCAAGAAGGTTGTGCTGAAAGGCATCCACAGCCAGAAAAAGAAGAAGATATGAACGTCACTCACCTTCCACTGTCCCAAGACACTGTGGCTCTGGAGGCAGCCAAAATACCCTTGGAAGAGCATAAATTGGCAAGCAATGGCCTTGACTCATCCACATGGCTGACACTGACAAAGGATCTACAAACTGGCACAAGGTTTCAGGATAAATCCTGAGGGAATTTGACTGATGTCAGACACAACAGTTACATTTCTTGTTACATTGGTCTTGGTTTATCTTGGTCTTAACCATCCAGCAGAAAAGTATAAAAACGAAGTATAAAAAGCAAAGCCATATTAGTATGCTGAGCTGTGAAAGGCTCAAGTCAACAACTGCTGACATTGCTAGTCCTATGGATAACCCACTACTATTATGGACTACTGCACTATATTGGATTATTTTGATGAATTTATGCACCTTCAATATGTAAATGACAATGGAATAACCTTCTCTGACAAAACCAAACAAAAAAGGGGGTACAAATGATGGACCATTTTGTATCTGTATATTTAAAATAGTTAGGATAGATATACAACAACTTTCTCTTAATTCAGAATAGAAAGATTTGTTCTAGTAGCGTTTGTGGACAGGACATCATGTCTGTTTCTTGTACTATGAATAACCACTAAGGAGACAACAATATGCAAATTATTAATTATTGAAACTGTCCTACTATTCAGTTTTTAAACTGTCTCATTTCTGTTTGTTAATAAAATTATTAAAAATAATAAACAAAATTTAAAAAGTGAACCTCTGAGAGAAATAAGCTTGACCACTATGGTATCATCAAGTTTCCCCTGACCACAGAGTCAGCCATGAAAAAGATCAAGGAGAACAAAACACTTGTGTTCATTGTGGATGTCAAAGCCAATAAACACCAAATGAAACAAGCTGTAAAGAAGCTCCATGACATCGATGTGATCAAGGTTGATCCCCTACTCCGGCCTGAAGGAGAGAAGAAGGTATATGTTTGACTGTCTCCCAATTATGATGCTTTCAATATTGCCAAAAAAAATTAGGATCATCTAAACTGCATCCAGCTGGCTAATTCTAAATATATACCTTTTTCCCAGTTTTTTTTTTTTAATAGAATGGCTTAAGAATGTATTCAGGGCAGGGGCTTAGTTATCAGAAGAATAAGTTGTATTAAAAACGGCATGCTCTATCCATTTTTGTTTTGTTTTGTTTTGTGTGTGTGTTTAATGCAGGGGGCATCTACAGGTTCTACAGGGTCTCACTACACAGATCGGACTTGTAGTGATTCTCCTGTTGTTAGCTTCCCGGGCATTGAGATTACAGGCATGTGCCTCCACTCCCAGCCCAGCACTCCCTTGGGGCAAGGCTGGCACAGCAAGCCAGGGATGAAAACCTCTGACCCCTCCGTCTGCTTAAGCAGGCAGTTTAATCCACTAAGCTATCTGGCCAACCCTCATGGTTTTGTTTTCTGACTGGGTTTTACACATTCACTTTTAGCCATATTAAGATATAGAAAATATCTCTTTCAGATACTGATATTTTTATAATTCTCAGTCTCCATAACCATGATTAAGCTAAAATTTCTTCTTCAATAAATTTCTCAGTGTGCAGTATTTAGTTAGAGCAGTAAAAGTACGGGGAGTTGGCTCAGTAGAATAAGCACTTCCCTGGCAAGGGCAAGGGTCTGAGTTCAGTCCTCAGTTCTGAAAAAAAAAAAAA
>NDGM011157068.1:0-12511 GCA_002564305.1 Octomys mimax | reverse complement strand
ATTGAACTCATGCCCTTGCGCTTGCCAGGCAAGCACTTATTCTACTGAGCTAACTCCCCGGCCCCTAAAGTGCCTGCTTTAGGCAGACCCAAGTGGCCAGGGTTTGATCCCTCGTGTGCTGTGCCGGCCTCACCCCCAGGGTGCGCTGAGAAGGTGATTGAGACTGGGTGTGGTGGCGCATGCCTGTAATCCCAGCGTTTGGGAGGCTGAAAACAGGAGGATCACTACAAGTCCAATCTACAGAGTGAGACCCTGTAGACCCTGCACTAAATACAAAAAAAAAAAAAAAGACTGAATAATATTCTATTATATAGACATACCACAGTTAGTTTGTCTATTATACTGCTGGGAACTTGGGTTGCTTCCATCTTTTGGCTACTGTGAGTAATGCCAATAAGAACATGGATCATTTACAATTCATCGCACCACCTGGAAGGATGCTGGGCCAGAAAGGAGGAGGCTTGGCAGGGGCCAAGGCCCTTATGGTCAGCACTCATAAAGTACCACTAATTTCTAAAGCCAGAATATGGGCACAGAACGAGAGCATGCTGTGGACACTAACAAAAAGTACAGCAAATACTTTATGAAGAATAACTCAAGCAAGTGCTTCACTCTTGGCCTTCAGATTTGGGATATGACTGTACACAGACTTCAAACTGATTTCCATGCCACATCCTTTGGGGAGATACAATGATTACCAAGTTTCAAAAGTCCATTTATTTGAGTGAATTTCATTTTCCTCTACTTTATCTACCAATCTTCCTGTAAGGCCAAGAACTCTTAAAAAGTCAAGAGATGCCCAGAAAGATCCCTTCTCAAGAGACTTTTTTTTTTTTTTTTTTCTAAAACCAAGAGAGTTAATTTCTAGAAGATGAGCTTGTCTAAGGAGCCAGCAATGGTCAAACTCATGCTGGGCCTGCTCATCAAACTTTAATTTTTCTATTACCAAATTCATGAGTAAATCATGTTCCATGTAGAATTATTAGTCTAAAACCTTCCATTAGGAAGTGAAAGATTGCACTTTTAAAAAACAGGACTAGTGAATATGAGAGACATTCATGAATTGGGAAATCTGGGTTTGACTTGACCTTGTCCACTGGGCAAATGGTTCAATCTGTTTGAGTTTGAGTCTGTAAAATAGTCAGCTACCTGATACTACTTGCAGCGCAGGCTAGCCTACGTGGAAAGTCCTTGCAAGCAGGACCTCACCAATAAAGGCTGAATCTGGAATCAAGGAATCTATAATTTTTACAATCAGAGATTAGTACAACTTGAGAAAGTTCCCTGCAGTCACTGATCCTGTGGCTGGGTCTCTTTAACTGAGCATACTAGTTCAGCCATAAAGTAAAAGTGAGTGAATACCATATAATAGACTTTTTGGGTCTCCCATCCTGGTCTCTAAAAACCTACAGTCTAGAACAGCGGTGATGAACCTACGGCACGCATGCAGTCGTATCATAAGAGCTCCCCCATCTCTGCCTAGACTGAACAATCACTTCCTCCATGTCCTTCACTCAGACCAGCTGACATTTCACATCACAACTCTGGGCACCACACACTTTGGGGGGAGACTGAGTGGAGCCTGCAGGACAGGTTGTTTTCACATGTCCTGGAACCCTGCAATAGGGTCAGAACAGGTCATCGCCTCTCCTCTGACCGTGTTGTGAGGGTGGAGGCAGACCACTGCCAATGCTGCAATTTTAGAAATCTCTGACACCCAAACCACTTCAGTGTGCTAAATTCTCTCCTTGCTGTCTTTATGTGAGATGATTCTACTACCATAAGCCTTTATAAGAAGAGAGGAAAGTGTTCTGCGGAGAGGTTTCTGTTTGTCCTTTCCATGTTTCTGATCATATTCCCTTTCGCTGATTTTGTAGAATTCTCCCAACCTGGGCAGCATCTGTCTGCGCTCAC
Organism: Octomys mimax; assembly: GCA_002564305.1. Classification (NCBI taxonomy): domain Eukaryota; kingdom Metazoa; phylum Chordata; class Mammalia; order Rodentia; family Octodontidae; genus Octomys; species Octomys mimax. Next base: position 10,597 of record NDGM011157068.1, on the reverse strand, counting down.
TGCATGGTTTTTCTCCCAGTTAATGCTGCCCACTTCCTTCTCATCTCCTCACTCCCTTTCTTCCCTTGGTACCTGCGCCTAGTCACCCTGTGACTAGGAATACAACACACACACACACACACACACACACACACACACACAGGAGGGAGGGAGAGAGACAGAGACAGAGAGAGATAGAGATAGAGACAGAGACAGAGACAGAATGAAAGAGAAAGAGAAAGAGAAGGAGAAAGAGAAAGAGAGAGAGTTCTCCTCTCATGGCTGTGTCCTACTCCCTAGTCCCAGAAGCACCATAATCGTGTCTCTATGGTGCCTCTCATCACCATGGAAACAAGCATTTGCAGGCACCACAGACAGACACAGCCATTATTGAGGCTGGTGCTTGTCAATCCACATGTGAGTGTGTGCACTTAAAATAGAAGTTCTGTGAATAAAAACAGCAATTAGGGAAATCTGGAAATCTTTCTGGATGTGGACGGGCCCTGCTGCCAGCCGACTTCCCTGTTACATGTACTTCCCTGCCCTGGGTCTTCCTGGAGGTGTGAAAAGCCAGGGAGCCCTTTCTCCCAAGAACAATGCCTCCTACCAAGGGGAGTAGCATCCTTAGGGACTCACAAGTTCTGATGATCAACAATAGCTCTTGTGGCACTGGTAATCCCTTTAGAAAATTTGCCACTGATTCCTGCTTTCTGTGTCAAAAATTGAAAAAGGAAGGAAGGAAGGAAGGAAGAAAGGAAGGAAGGAAGAGAAGCAGCACTTAAAATATAAATACTTTATATTTTATTGTTAAAATATAAAACAAGAGAAGAACACTTGGGAAATGATAAATGAAGCGAGCGGATAAATCCCAGGAAAGTAGACAAGGCTGTGAATGAAGCAGGCTGCTGTTTATTTTGTCAGTAGCAAAGGATAAGTGACTAAATGGCAACAGACAACTCTCAAGGCACTTTCAATAGTGATGTGATGGGGATGTCTTTTCTTTTGTGGTGGCACTGCAAGGCGAGGCTTTCGACCTGCAGGGATGTGGGATGTGGCTGTGGGCTCAGGAGAGGCCAGCTGGAGGGGCTGCTGAGTCCACACTCTCTCTTCCCTCCATGAGGGTGACATCCACCAGGGAGCATTAAGGATTTATTGTATAATTGATGCTTGCCTTCCTTCTGAAATGCCTTCCAGTGGAAGTTGTAGGTAGTGTAGAAGCAGGAAAGTCAGTCTTCAGTATAGCAGTGTAGTCGTTCCCTATAAGGGATATCTCTGTATTAAAGGGAAAGCGGAAATACAACTAATCATCACCATAGAGCTTGAGAAGATGAGATCATGAGGGCCAACCTCATTCAGAAGACAGATGACACATAGTCCTTGCTTTAAAGAAGAGGCAGGGGACAGCCGGGAGGGGCAGGGGTTAGTCCTGGTCCTACCTAGCAAATGGGTGCCATGCAGCTGGAGCCTTGCAGCGGGTATACTTTGTTCCTACCACATCTCAAATGGTGTGCATCTCCCCTTCAGTACTATGCCTTGGCTTGTCTATATAGCTCCTTGTTTAGTTTGATGATTCTTATTTATTCTTTTCTTGGTGTGGTACTGAGGATGGAGGTACCACAACAGTGGTGCCATATCGCTAAGTTGTACCCCCAACTTTTATTTTTGATACAAGTTCTCACTAACTCGCCCAGGCTGGCCTGGAACTTACAATCCTTGTTCCTCAGCCTCCCCAGTAGCTGGAAATACAAATACACACCATCAAACCTGGCTGTCTATATGCCTTTAATTAAATCTAAATGCCAGCTAGGTAATATGAATATCAGCAGTGCATACTAAGACATGTAGAGCTGATTAGCTCTTTCATAACCACAACACTTTCCATAATCCAAATGGCACTGGTTTCTGGAGATGGCTTCTTATGCTGATCACTGGCAGCTTTTGGATGGATGATTTTGTAGGTACAAGTGGAGGTTGCGGCATACACACCCTAATGGGGTGATCTTGGCAGCCAGCCCCAGGTTCTTCCATGTGCAGGCTCCAGTTGTAAGCAGAGATATACCTGGCTTTCCAAGCTGTGCACTAGCTGGCAGGGGTGCATGCGACACCTGCTGAGTACCTGGGTCATGAAGGTTAGACCAGGCTCTGCAGAATAAGGGGGAGAGACAGGAGGGAGGTAGCTCTGTTGTCACAAGAAAGTCAATGCAATAGTATATTAAAGGCATTTCCCTTACCACAGAGAAACTTTAATGGTGTTATAACAGCTTTGTTTTCCTAATTATATGTTTAGAAAAATATTAAAATTATTTTCTTTTCCCTGTGTGCTCACTTACTGAGCAGAGAAAAGGTGGAGCACCATGTTAGATAGACCTGGAGACTGGTTTAGAATTAAACATTCACGGTGGCTTCACAAAGGCATCCAATCGCCCCAGCCTGTCATACCACCAAGGAAGACACAAATCATCCATTGCCTACACCCTCAACCAGCAAGGACAAGACCCCTAAAAGGACTCAAAGGATCCCAAAGAGACAAGAGCCAACCTTATGAGCAGGAAGCCAAGGTGCCACCACCGTTCCTTGCTGCTTGGGGGTTTCCTGTAAAATCAGCTCCTTCTAGACTCAGAGGATGTATGTCTAGCTCCCCCGCACCCTTGTTGAGGAAGGGGAGACTCACACAGATGGTCTTGGTGAAGAAAATGTTCTCTCGTACTCCAAGCACTCGTCACTGGGCTTCATCTCTCCATGCATAGTCTTGTTTCATTTTTAAAATGCCCCTGTGCCACACCACCGCCAGGTCTTTTCACAGATGAAACAGAAAGATGCTGAAGGAGGAGACTGGACACACTCTGAAAATGAGGCCATCAACAGAACAGGATGGAATCCTAGTCCCTTCTCTGCTGTTGCAGAATACCTGAGGCAGGTCAATTATAAATAGGAGAAGTCTATCTGGCTCACAGTGCTGGAGGTCAGGAAGCCCAAGGGCACAGTGCCAACTTTGAGCAATGGCTTTCTTCCCGAGTCACCCCATTGTAGATTACCAAAGGGAAAGACAGTGCCAGAAACAAAGAGGACAGACACAGGGGCTGCTTCTCACTCTCTGGGAGCTCTACTCCCACAATTCCTGCTCACACAGTCTCAGTCCCCACCACTTAATCATCCCCTAAGGGGCACACCTCCAATGTCATCACCGCAGCCATGAGTGTGGTGGGGACTCTTCAGTCATGGCAGCATCCAACTCTATAAAACTTGCTTCTTTTCCTTCAGCTTTTCAGTGTTCCAGTACTTTATGATCCAAAGCATAACAGCTACAGTAAGAACTCACTTTCGTAGTGTATTTTTGAAGTCTGAGCATTTCTAGAGCTTTAATCATCAAGTCTCCAAACTGGTTCCCACATCTGCACCACTAGGGCAGTCCATGCCCTGCTCCCTGGTTTGGCACAGCACACAATGTGGCAACGGCAGCTTGGCAACCTCAGGACTGGCTCAGGCCCCACTTTTGGGGGTTCCTGCCATGTCTCTTTCTAGCTCAGTCCTGAGGCTGGACCAGCCAGCCCTTGGGTTGCTGCCTCCCTCTGGGTGACAGAGTACCCTGCCACCAGGCTTAATAGAGCAACCACCTTCCTGCTGGCAAAAGCAGCAGGCTGACATCAGCTCCCACAGCAGGACCCACATGCCCAGGCTATTAGCCATGCTGCGTCCCTGATGCCTGGGTGATGCCGGGGTGCCCACTTTGTACCAGTGCTGTGCAGCCAGCTGCTCTCTGCTCCCTCCTCATCAGTGCCAGCCATCATACCTCCCTGGAAGCAGGGAGCCACCTGCACAAGAACTGAGCACTTGCCCACAATGTGGCCTACAGGTCAGCTTGCTTTTGATGTGATAGGTGGGGAGGATAAGCCAATATTTATTGAAATCTTCCAGTTGAATATTAACTGTATTGTTTTTATGACCATTTCTAAAAACCTCCAAAGACAAGCCTAACAGCTCCCTGCTACAAGCAGATGGCGTCTCTCTGTTCTCATTCTGTCCCAGTCTGTGCTCCACGCATCTATTTCTCAACAGCTGACCTGAAGGTGCAAAAAAATGGGTACTCCTCACTGTTCTCTGAAACACTGGTGGGCCTTAACAAATAGCAGTCTCCACAGAGGTGGCCAAGGAGCCTCACCCAAGCTGCAAAGAGCTTCTGATTTTTATCTTGAACCATTAACCTTTACCCACAGCTCATTCATTATTCATTTGCCATAAGGAAATGGCAACAACCCAGAGCCTTTCAGGAGATCAGCTCCGCGTGGCATCGTCAGAGCATGCTATCAGGGAAGCAAACTCTGAGGCTCAAACCTCCCTCAGACTTGATGCGCCAGTGCTGCCCGTGCACACCACCCTCTGCCATGGGAATCTAGATCCCCAGAAAACAAAGTTAGCAGCTTTGCAAATTCTCTCAGAGTGGATGGGGAGGGTGATGGGCACCGGACACGGTCCCCCTCTTCAAAGCCTACTACACTCTGTTCTTTTCAGAGTGGGCTCTTTTCCCCTTTGCAAATTCTTTTGCATATATGCACACCTGAAAAATCTTGTTAATTTAATTTCTGTAAAATACCCATACTTTGGAAGTCCAAAGCACGAGTCTTATAGAGATTTTTCCCCCAGATTTTTCACCTGTGAATAAAACAGTGTTTTAAAAACTGGTTTTGAGACAAGTTCTCTTTAAGTTGCATAGGCTGGCCTTGACCTCACTATCTTCTTGCCTCAGCATGGTAAGTGTTGGGATTACAGATGTACACCAATATTCCTGGCAAGAAAATAATCTTCAGTGTTAAAAACTGATATGGAATAATGATAATTGATATTTTCTAAGAAAGAACAACTCTGATGCAGTCAGTCTTAATTACATTTTATGTATCTATACAAATACGAAAATTATATCCATGGTCGCATATTTATGGAGAGACTGTAGTAAGCACAGAAAACATATTTGTAATTGTAGGTCATAGTTCCCAACAACATCTTTCTATTTAAACCATGTACTAATTAACCCCAGGGTTATAAAAGTAGGTTGAGTTGCGGCGTATAATCTATCTTAACACTAAACAACAAAATATCTATTAAAATATTTGTGAACACGTAAGCTGCATTTTTAACGCTGCATCCATGGTGCCTATCCGTAAGCTGTATCTTGGGTATTCCACAGCCATCATTTTCTACTCTGAAGCGATTCTTTCCATATCCTGCCCTGGAAATGCTAAGGGTTGTAGGGCTCTTAAAGGTACACTAAGATTTTCCAGAGCTGTGCTGTTCCATCAGTAAATCATGGTCAGACACTATTTTGGGTAGCAAAGAAATTTAAATGTAAGTACATATTTTAAAGTACAATTGTCTCTTGGAATCCAGAGGGGATTGGCTTCGGGATCTTTTAGAGGATACCAAAATCCAGGCATGCTCAAATCTCTTGTATAAAAGGGTATAACATTTGCATAGGATCTACATAAATCTCCCATATATTTTTTATCATTTGTAGATTATTTATACTGCTTCATATATACAATGTAAAATCTATGTAAGTTATATTAGAATACATCATTTAGGGAATAAGAAATGAATCTATACTTATTCAGTACAAATTCATTTTTTTTCTAATCTGTGCATGCAGGACCCAAGGATGCAACAAGAAGAATTTGGGAACAGATAGGAAAGGGAATGTCCATTTTTCTGATTAAAAGTGAAAGCACCTTTCACACCTGGGTAATGTGAAAATATTCTCAGCATTCTGCAAGAAGCTTCTATTCTGCCAGAAGGACTTCAGACACTAGTCTCCCTTGCTGAGATGTTCTTTGGTATCTGGAACACCTATTCTGTTTGGTTCCATGAACCCCCAAGCCCCAACTCACCCTGCTCTCTCCCTAGCTCTTCTTGCCCCTTGGTCTATCTTCTGCTAAGAGGTCCTCAGCTTCCCTCTTCACTCCAAGTCTACTTCTAGTCGATCCCAACCACAGGTATTTACCTTTCTTTGAACTTGTTTTATACCCAGAAATCGCTGCTCCTGGTGAAATGAAACTCTTCTGTACTTGGGGCATAGATATTCACAGCAACTGTGGGCTGTTGTCTACACTTAGGGAACATTCTTGATGATCCAGGAAAGATGGTTTCTAAGCTCATTTTGAACTCCGTGTAAGATTTCATATGTTCTTGTGGTTTGTTGGTTTTTAAACAGATGTCCAGTGCTAAGAGAAATTTCTGATACTTGAACCAAGTTATTTAAAATCTATGGATTCTCTCATGCACAGTGTCTACAAAGTAGGCCTAGGGACTATAATTAGGGTGCCATCTTTAAATTTCTCTGATGGGTGGCAACTGCCCCAGATGTCCTGGTGGGAAGGGTTCATGATGGGACAAAGGATAATCCCTCTCTTTGGGGATGGGGTTTACGAATTCTACCCCAAAATATGGTGTATTGGCATTTGAGAAAAATAGAAACAGAAAATTCATCTTTGTTTTGTCTATCTCCTCCCCTGAAATAGGTCATAAAACCTGGGAGGGGTCATATTAACTTCTATGTGGGCCCCAAGACTCAGGTGAGAGGTGTCCTCCTTACTCCCGGAAGAAAGGAGCCCAAGAGGCCAAGAAGAATCTGAACAGATAGGCCTCATTACATTCTTCTCAGTTTACTACCACTAGATCACACCCTTTGTCCAACAGTATTTCTTACTCTTCAACAGACTAGCAAACCAGTATACAAGTTTCACGAGTTCTTTCGGTTTTCATTTTCTTATGTATGTTTTTTTGGTTAACCTATTGTTTTAGAGGTTTCAGGCATGAATCTAGGATGGGTTAAGAAATGGTGAGTCTCTTCCCCGCACTGGTAAAGATCATTTTGTTAGCTTGAAGCTGTCAGCCCTGTACTAACCTCATGCAACAAGCAGCTCATCTATTTGGCATTGACAAAGCTTACACATGGCCTTGATAATGCTTTTTCTAATGCCTGCAAAGTACCACAAACCTCAACTAAAATGTCAAATAGAAACCTAACTGACATTTTAATCACGAAAATTATGTTCTATAATATCACTGACTTCAGTATATTTTGGTTGAATTATCTCACCTCTGAGAAGTCCCAAGGCAATCCATATCAAATAGCCAAATCCTTTTTTGTTTACAATGAAGTCACAGATAATAACTTCTTTCCCATGCTCAAGCCTTTCCAGTTTTACTGTGTCCTCTTGAAAAATCTCAACTTCTAAGAACCTGATGGTCAGTGGTCTACAACTGAGCAGTCTGAAGCCATTTAGGAGAAAAACGATCCCTTCAGTGTAGGAAATTTGTGCTTCCTTTCACAAGCCAAACTCTGGCAGTGACAATGAATCCCCAACAGTACAGCCAGACTCAAGTTTCTAAAACAAAAGATTATGCTGTGGCATGTTTTCAACACCAGGAGGAAACTGTTACCCTTTTACTTTTCTTTCTTTAAAAGAATGTCTACCTCAAAGTCAAAGAATTGGAGGTGAAAGATGAAATCAGAAGATATACAGACAGCTTTTGCGTATACCTAACCTTTGCCTGGGAATCTATATCCAATGTCCAACTGCCTCCTCAAAGTTTAAAATCCAGATCATTAACTTTTCCAAAACCTAAAGCTTCTTTTCTGGCATTTATTTCCTCTGTGACACCACACTTGTTCCAGTCTCAAGCCTCTGCTGCATGATTCCACATCCAGTTTGCCCGTTTCTAGTCTGCAGCTGTTTTCCTGGCATCCAGAGCAATAAATCATCTGCCTGCTGGGGATATAGCCCTTATGTGCTGCCTGGCAAGTGCAAGGTCCTAAGTATGATCCCTGGTACTGAAAAAACAAAAAACAAAAACAAAAAAAAAATCTGCCCTGAGAAAAGTTATAGGTTAAATAATAAATTACATGATCACTATATTTTTTGTGTTCCCTCTCAAAATCCTGTAAAAGGTTCCTCTATACCACTTGGTCCTTCATTCCTTCATTTTCATTATCTTATCTTTATGAACTGCACTAACTTATTGCTCCCCTGCTTGAGATTATCAAATCTTGAATCAATTAAACACACAAAACTTCTTCTGCAGAGAGCCTTTTATGTCTGCATATTAGATAGTGGATAAAACTGAAATATGGGCATTATTAGCTTTCCTATCCTGGTCACTATGCTGCTCTTCCAGCCCTGTTTGTGTCCAGCAAACTTACCTGCTTGGCTTCCTGCATACTCCCACACACCCCAGCTGCTGTGGGGCTGTTGCTCGTGCTGCTTTGGTCTATCTTATTGCCGACCTATTCTCCTTTCAACTGAACTCAAATCTTGCTCCTCCGCTGAGCTTCCCCTGCTGTCCTGACCTTCCATCGCTGCAGCACACAACCTCAGAAGCCCTCAGGTGGCATTTAGCATAGACCACCATGAACTCTTCTTTGACTCTTCCCTCTTTTTTCTGCCTCAAGCACACCTCAAGTTCACCAAGAGCAGAGAAGTTTTCTTAATTTGTTACCCTCTGAATCTCTGAGTCTTACCTCCACACATTGTTAATCATACATAGAAAATATTTGGAATTGAATTGCCTTTGTACCAAACACATAGAAGTCTCTATTGTCATTAATCCCTAAACAATACAGAGAAACAACTGTTTACACAGCATTCATACTGTTTTAGGTATTTTAAGTAGCCTACAGGTGACAAAGTATATGTGAGGATGTGTAGGTGTTATATGCAAATGACATTTTCTGTAAGTGACTTGAGGATCGTTAGATTTCAGTATTCCTAAACTGAGGAGGTTCTGGAATAAATTCCTTCTGGATACTAAAGGATGATTATACATCTCTATTCAACAGCTACCAAAGTCTTCCCACAATAAAGAGGAGACAACAGGAAACAGGAAAAGCACAGGACCTTGCATGGTCTGTCTTAAGCTTACCACTAACTGTGACCTTACTGTGATTTAACCTCTCATCCTCATTTTCCGATCTACAGTTGGGTAGGAGGAAGGGATATGATGATACCCACCTTCCTTGCCAGGTGGTTATCAGGATCAGATAAAGTGAGTTTGTTATGAATTTTGTAATCACATACAGACGGGGACTTAACATTTTCTGATGATGGAATGGGAAGGATAACTAGCTGCAACCTAACCAGAACTACACGTCACCAAATGCAGCAGAGATAAGTCATTAGGATTGGGTCCCTGGCCTTTGGGGCAAGTCTCATAGGGCTTAAATACAGTTGCTATCTCTGAATACTCAAGAAAAAGGAGCTAGGGAACATGTCAGCCTTGAGGCTACCACATTTCATTTCCTCCTTTCAATGAGGAATTCTTTAAAGACCTGGTGGTGGAATATGAAAGGCAGAATGAACAAGGTAAAGGGACCAGCTCATGTCTTTAGTCCTTGCTGTACTTCAGACAACTTTCAAGTCCTTTTTCTCCCATTTGTGAAACATCCTTTGGAGATGTTAGACCCAGTGCTATGAACGCTTTGAAAAGATAAAAGAAAGGAAATCTCATGTAACCTTGAAAAAAAAATTAAAGCAGCTGTAGGTTGATCACATGATAATTCTGAAAGCAGTTGGATTTCACAGTTCCAGCTCCAGGCTTGGGTGAGGTGCTCCAGCATGGCCACTATTCTACAACTTTCCACCGAGCAGAAATCTGCAGTGATGGATGCTTGTGGCAGAAGTGGAGTGAACTAGTCCAATAAAATACAAGCATGAAATCAAGGAAGTGGTTTTGGAGCTGCACTTCTTGCTAGAAGCTTTGCACACCACAGAATAATCAATCACATTATAGCCCACAAGAAAAATCTTCAAGGAATAATGCCCAATCGACTTCAAACCACATATGCTTAATAAAATTTCCTCTTATCAGCTTGTGAGACTCTAAATTAACACAAGACACCAATTTCACAAGAAAGTTTGCCCCTGGTAATTATACTAAAAATAAAAGAAGGCAGTCAACTGGTGAAGTTGTGTTTTTCTTTGGAAAAGATAGTTCATGCGCCTTCCAGCTTCATTATCAGTGATTGGCTTGTGTGAATGGGAGCTCCCAGCAGCTTTTACCCCAAGATGAGGCTTGACAAATGTGGCCTGATGTTGGCAGAGCTCAAGCTCTGATTCAGTCTTCACATATCTGTCCCAGTCCATGAACTTCTGAACCTGACCTGAAGCTATTATGGGCTTTAAATTTTGAAGCAATTGCATTACTAAGCAACCAATATTACTATCTTATCCATTGCCCAAATACCACATAATGCAATTGATGTAAATCAGCAGTGAAAGGCACAGACGATGACAATAAGAAATAGACATCTTTAAGATGCATTCAAAAGCACACAGGCTGCAGCAGCATAGCAATTCATTCTGAGAATACAGATATGTGACAAATTCAGAAAAATATGAAAGAGGGCCAGCCAAATAGCTCATGGATTAAAGTGCCTGCAAGCAGGCACAGGGGGTAGGAGTTCAATACCGGGGCATGCCGTGCCGGCCCCACCCCTGGGACTTGCTGAGAGGGCAATTGAGACTGGGTGTGATGGCAGGCGCCTGTAATCCCAGCTCTTGAGAGGCTGTAAACAGGCAGATCCCTATGAGTCTGATCTAGTAGTGAGACCCTGAACACCCTGTAGACC
>NDGM011157040.1:0-10804 GCA_002564305.1 Octomys mimax | reverse complement strand
TGCCCCATAGCTCAGTTCTTTAAGTGGCTGCTTCAGCAAAGCTGTCAGGCTCAGGTTGCTGTGAGCCCACAACTCCAGATGGCCAAAACTGGCCTGAGGGCATTTGGAGCCAAAAAAAAAAAAAAATCCTTCTATTTTTAAATTTTTTTTTGATGGAGCCAGGGATTGAACCTTTGTGCTTGCCAGGAAAGTGCTTATTCTACTGAGCCATCTCCCAAGCAACATTGTCTTTTAGGGGCTGGGGAGATAGCCCAGTTGAATAAGTGCTTGCCTTGCAAAGCACAAGGTTCTGAGTTTGATCCCTGGTCCACCAAAGGAAAAAAAAAATTGTCTTTTAAATTCAGCTGATAAAGGCAACTGTTAAGCAGATCTAGTGAAGTCAGTATTTTCTCTATCTAGTATTTCCCTCTATCTAGTATTTCCCTTACTTGTCCATTACAGACTTTAATAACAGACTTAAAAACCCTGCTAAGCACAGGTGAATGACGGCCTTCGCTCCTTCTCTTCACTCCCTGCCTCCTCTATCCTTCTCTTGATCCTCATTCTTTTTTTGGCTATGCCTGAAATTCATGATGCTTGCATTTCTTATGGGGAGCTGGTACATGTATGTAATACACCTTAATTCCCTTTCACAAATGCATTCTTTTTTCCCCTATCTCCTAACAGTTAATTTTTCCAAAAACTGACAGCTCAGTACTGGACAAGAGGATCCACAGTGACAATAAGCATTTTGTCTAAAATGACTTAACCGTGATGTGATTTTTTTTTATGTGAAAGCAAATTTGAAATGCATGTGTTTTAAAGCTCTCTCAAATAAAATAGAAGATTTAACTAAAATGACTCCATAGTGCCACCAGCTGAGATCACACAGAAGTGTCGGTCTCCAAACACAAACACAACCACATCCTTGTAATATTGTTCCAAATTTCTGGGCTTACTCTTGTTCTTATCAAATGAACTGATTGCAGAATGGTGATTTGGACATAAAATAGTCAAATGACACATGACAGAGGGAAAGCCAGAAAACCAATAATCACACAGAAGGGTCCAACAACCCATCCTGGCATCACATGAAAGTGAAGACCTGCCTGTAAGTATTGCAGACTCAGTGTGACTAAATTATAAGAAAATCTCAACATGCTATGTAAATTAAAATGATATCTCGCATTTTTACATTCCTGTTTTAAATATTTTTTAATGTGCTTTTTGGTACAGTGTCTCACTACACAGCTTGGACTTGTAGTGGTCCTCCTGTCTCAGCATCCCCAGTGTTGGGGTTACAGGTGTGCACAACCACCCCAGCACTCGGTGGCCAGCTGAGCACACCTGAGGGTTTGGCTGGCACCAGATGTGGTGCCAGGGATCGAACTCAGGTCTTCGTGCTTGCCAGGTAGGCACTTAGACTGCTGAGCTATCCCCCAGCCTAACATTCCTGTATTAAACAAAGGAATCATAGTTATATTTAAAACCCAGTTAGATTTCATATTTGAAAAATTATTTTCCAATATACAAGTACCCGGAAGATATAAACTTATAATAAAAAGGATGTTCTTTGTTGTGTGATCAATAGGCAATATTATCCCTTGACCTTTGCTTCCTTTCTTTGCCTCCAGGTGTATAAAGAGGACTGATTAGACGGCAAGCCAATGATTTCAGATTCCTTATATAGTGCAAGTCCCTCAACTCAAGGATCTGAAAGTGGAGGTGTTTGTCATATCACAACTAGTGGAGTAAGTTATAATTTTCTAAGTCAAATGGCGAAAATAAAAGAAATTTTTAAGTTGTCAATTTTGATTTAGAAGAATGTTATTCTGGAGATGATAGCAACTGTTGTAAATATTTGAAAACTACACTACATTACATATTGGAATGAAATATAGTGGAAACTTTTGAAAAATTTTAAACATCGAGGCTCCAGATAATTTTTATTCTTTTAAGGTAGGATATAGAGCATGCGCACTGTTTAAAGCATCTGTGGCACCAACAGTGACGCTTCTTGGAAACATCACTGTATAAATAGTTTTGATTTCTTGTACACACAATGACAGACCTAGGACAGAAACTAGAAGCCCGCACTCATAGTCTCTGTCCTTCAGCAGACATAAGAATAGACAAAGCAGATTGCTGGTTTGAGGGAGGCACTGTGAGAACTGACAACAGAGAACAGCCTGGCAGAGCAGCCGTTCTGAGCCCACTTCTCAATCTGACCAAAGACAGACTTTGGAAGACAGCATGAAACTTTTTAATTGCGAAATGCAAACCCCTGGGAAAAACTCTAAGTCTACAAGAGAGTAGAAAAATCATTTAAAAATAAATAAATTAGCTCGCTGAATTCTTATTTAGTACTGGCAGAGAGGTACAATTCTATGAATAAATAGAAACTCAGTAATCTTTTAGATTCAAGATAAAAGGAAATAATATGCCGGATAAAAATCATAAAGTTGGTGCCTTTGAAATTTTGCTATTAATTCGGGCCACTGAAGCTGCACAGTCATTCTCGCATGTGGGGAATGAATTATGCCAGAATAAAATCTTTGCCTGAAAGTAATATTTAATTGTTGAATGCTCTTTATCACAATAGAATTTATTTGCATTTAAATGAGAAGTCCTCAAGGTAATTATCCAGGTAGATCTTTTATTATTGACATAAAAGTATTGAGCACCCATTTTTAATGCATACAGAAATTAGCATGCTTCAGTTCAAATGGAAATGTTAGACAATTGAATTAATATACTTTAAATTTTTTTGCCTCTATTGGTTAGAAAATTAACTATACATCCTTAAGGAAATAATATGTGCTTAATTCCAAATTAAGAAATAGAACTTTTGGTCATTTTCATATTAATAACCATCTTGAATGGACAACAGTTTTATGCTATTGAATATCCAGTCATTTATATCAAAGCTATTATCAACTATTACAATAAAATAACCTGTTATTAATATCAGAATGTTCTTCAAGTATTCGTAATCATTTCAAACCTGTTCAGCATAAAATATATAAGGTTGAAGGAAAGGCTGGCAAGATAGCTCAGCGCACTAAGTGGGTGCTTAGACAAGTGCAGAGACCAGGGTTCCATCCCAGCACCACATGCTGCGTTGGCCCCACCCCCAAGGGAGTGCTGAGCCAGCCACAGACTCCAGGTGGGGTGGCACAGACCAGTAATCCAAGCTCTGGAGAAGTTGAAAATAGGAGGATCACTAGGAGTCCAAGCTGTGTAGTGAGACCCTGTACCGAATACATTAAAAAATAAATAAGGTTGAAAGAAATATAACTACAAAGTATGTGTATTAGTTGATGAATCCAGATAAAATTCCAAAATACTATTTCAAGTTATATTAGCATTATTTCAATGAAAAATAAAATTTATTTTGAATAACAGGTAAATGACATTGATGACTAAAAAAATAAAGCGTTAATGCATTTCACAGAATCTTTCTGACGTTTTCCTTAGAGCAGAACAATGACAACCAAATGTTTACCTTGATAAGCTATTAATATATTTCTTCACTCAGTATTAAAAATAATCTAGTACTCCTCCAATCTATGTTTTCTTTCTGTCTTCATTTAAAAGAATACAGAATCATCTGTAAGAAGAGTTAAAGAGCTGCCTGGCATGGAGATACATGTCTGTAATCCCAGTACCCCCACTTGGGAGGCCGAGGCAGGAAAATTGCCCTGAGTTTGAGGCTGGCCTGAGCTACAGTCAGTTTAAACCCTCCACTAATAGTGAGACCCTGTTTCAAATAAATAAATAAAAATAAAATTCAGTATTCTGATACATGTACTGGCACAGTATCCAGGAGAATAGGGATTGAGTAGGTCTATTAGTTCTTCTTCTAACCTGGTGTGTAGTGTTAGGGTTAACCTGAATGTCCCCTATGGGAGCCATTTGATTATGTTTGTCTAGGGCACTATGGCTCAACCAGTGGTGGGGATTATAATAAGGTACATTAATATAGATCTGTAATCTCTGCTTAAACAACTGAAAACCTGCTAAATGTTCTTTATACCAAATTGCCTGTGGTGTGTATTAAAAATTCATAGAACATATTATTCCGTGTCTCTATCTAGTTTGGACTTCGTGTATACGGAAGTAAAAGATTGCAATTTATACATTTCTTTGTTTTCTGAGTTTGAACTAAATAAAAACTTTTATTTTTATGAGACAGGGACAAAATGTTTATTTGGACACTGCGTAAAACTCTGTTACATGTACCTGAATGTCTCAGAACATGTTTATTATGTCTGTGCAGTTAAACTTTTTTCCAGAGAAAGGATTATAATTGTCAAAAATATATTTATTTCTTTATTTTTAATTTATGTACTTGGTACGGGGTTTCCCTATGCAGCTCGGACTCGTAGTGATCCTCCTGTTTTCAGCCTCCCCAGCGCTGGCATTACAGGTGTGTGCCACCATGCCCAGGCTTGACTGTGGGCTCAGCGTTCCTGGGGGTGGGGTCTGTGCCACATACAGGACCCAGGGAACCCTGGTCCCATCGCTTGCCAAAGCAGATACTTAGTCTGCTGAGCTATTTCGCCGGCCAAAGATATATTTAAAACATTAAGTTGTTCATCTTAGAACACAGAGAAATTGGAGAAATGTTTAAGAAAACCTTCTGAACCTAGTAGGAGCAATTATCTACGAGTTGGCAATACAACCTTGTATTTTCTCCCCTTCCTGTGCCAGGGCAAGTGTCAACCCTGAGTATATGCAGTCTAGAATACTTGTTCTATGGTTGACTAAATAGATCAGCAGATTAAAGCTCCTGCGAGCAGGCGTAGGGGCCGGGGGTTTGCTCCCTGCGCCTGCCGTGCTGGCCCCACTCCCATGGCGCACTGAGACTGGGCATGGTGACACGCACCTGTAATCCCTTCTCTTGGGAGGCTGTAAACAGGAGGATCACTACGAGTCTGATCTAGTAGTGAGACGTTGAACATCCTGTAGACCCTTCCCTAAAGTAAAAATTTAAAAAAGGAAATAAAGAAAATGCATATTCTATTATCTGTCCGGGTCCCAGTCTAAGATGGTGGAATCTCCCCACAGTGTAATAGATTCATAGAATATATTATTCTGTGTCTGTATCTAGTTTGAATTACGTGGGGTGGTCCAAATATTTTAGATCTCTTATTCTTTCATACCTCATATGTCTCTCATCATCCGTGTTACAGAAGGTCTAACTCAGACATGGTCACTTGAGATACTGTATTTTCCCTTTATACCTAGCATCTACCAATAGAATGGAAATTGTCCCCACAAAACAAAGACTGGGGACCCTTGTCCCTCCTGCACTACCTCGCATGTAATTTGTGGGTTGCATGAAGCACTAAGCAAACCAAAAAGACCAAGATCTAGTGTCCCAGGGTCATGACACCTGCATTGATAAACCTGCTACAGTGAGAGAAATGAGTTCCAACTCCTGCCTCCATCTTCAGAATAGTGCAGAGCACTATCCCATGCAGACTTACTGCTGTCTCTATGAGATCTTCTTCATTTCTGAGAAAGTCAGGAATAAACATGAATTTGAAAATACAAGAGATTATTTGTGGATAATGATCATGAGGAGTCTAGCATTGTAAAAACTAAACGATTAAACAGCTATAAATTAACCATAGAAAGAGACAGTTAAGAAGAGCTTTCATAAAATCAGTATAAGCCACATGATTGAACTCAGTAAGGATAGCTGTAGGGTTCTAAAGTTAATTCTGTCAACTTATATATGAGGCATCAGCAAAAAATATTGCTTTTGTACTCTGTGGGCAAATAGTGGAAGTTAACACCAAATTCTGATGCCAGTAGGTCAGCTAGGTTTTGGCAGAGTGATGAGGAATGTTGTTAGTCAAAGGAAGCCCTGCTAAACCAGGGCCATCATAGGCTGAGTGTATGCTAATCCAGCTCTATACACTCGGAGAGGAGGTGTCGCTAGTGTCCTCACACATGAAAAAGAGACTTCACTCAGAAAGAATGCCCAAGTCTCTAAAATTAAATGAGTAAAAATACCCAACAGTCCTTGGAATTGAGTTCCAGTTCAGGGTTTACATTCAGTCACTCCAATATTTTATTGGAAAAACAATAGTTTTCAAAAACATGAGACATGTAAAAAAACTAGAAAGTGTATTACTCATGCAGGAAAAAAATAAGAACAGAAACACCTTTGAAAGGGTGAAAATATTAATACCTAGACAATGGTTTAAACTAGATTATTTATTATTAATCATATACATGTCTATAGATATAAAGAAAGCATGTATTATGGTTCAGATCAAGTATCTCCTCCAAGGTGCTGTGCCAGCCACCAAAACTGAGTGTGGTGGTTCACCCGTGGAATCCCAGGAAGGGGAGGCTGAGACTGGAGGATCACTACATATCCAAGCTGCATAGCAAGACCCTGTACCAAATACATACATAAACAAAAGATTAAAAAATTAAACAAAGAAACTCCCCCAAGGCCTCATGTATCATAGGCATAGATTTTAGAAGGTAACAAAATCATGGGTAAATTACTACTGATGTGCTCTCTCTGTAGGCAAGGTCTGGTTTGGAAAGGTGGGTCAGGGAGACAAGACTAGGAAGGCAACATGTCCTCCTACCCCAACTCCTACCTCTTCTCTCTGCTTCCTTGTTGCCTGACATAAAGTGTATTTTTTCCCCTACATCCCACAAAAATTGCATTCCTCATTAGTTACAGATGACTGTGGGTTTCAGTCCTGTGCCCAAATAATCTTCTCCTCCCTTAAACTGAAAGTGTTGGGTCTCATATCGCAGCAAAGAGAAAGTGAAGAAGATAGATTTTGGTACCAGGAAGTGGGGTGGTTTGGGTAAATATACCTGGCATGTGGTTTTTATAAGACTTTTGAAATAGTTTGCAGAAGCTTGGAAAGATTGAAATTGCCAGCTAGAGAAACTCTAGTGTGCTACAAACTGAGCTTGATTTGTGATGCTTTTCAGAGGCCAGAAGACCAGAATGCTGATAAAAGTACAAATGTTAAAGATTTGGCTCAGGAGGTTTCAAGTGGATATTGGGACTCCACTGGCAACTGGATGTGAAGCTATTTATGTTATACTCTGGCAGAACATTTGTCCACATTTTGTTCATGTGTCCTGATGGCAGGTTGAAATCAATGGTGGTGAACAAATTAATGTACTGAATGAAATTTCAAGACATCCCAGTGCTCAAGCTATAGCAAAAGGTCAAGTTGAATAACTTGAGGACTTCTGTTGGTGGACAAAATAATCATCTGTAACTTGGGAGCTGCACAGAGCTTAGGAAATTCTGGTCAAGTACAACATGATTGCCAAAAAGATCAAAATGAAGCCAAGTGTTTTACATTAGAAAAATAAGAGAGAAGCCATGAGGTCATCCTAGAAATCAACAGGCTTCCATGGTTCAATGGTCCAAAAGTAAATGACTGTTTTTAGCAGAGAGGCTTAGGGAATCTTGCTCAAAAATTCCCCACAATTAATTTTGCAGTGATCAGTGATCAAGTCACTTGATGGCCTCTGCAACTATGAGCCAATAGGAATCAACTGTTGCTAGATCTGACAGCACTATATGGTGTCATGTGTACTAATTTACTGATAAGTAAAATTCAATAGTTTTTAGGTCAGAGATGTTCCTATCCACAGTTCAAAAGGAGGCCTGTGAGCCCAGGCAGTGTGCTCCTAAGAAGGCAGTGTCTAAAATTATGAGAGTGAAGACAAAAGTATGGTGGAGACATCCAGAAGTTTGTAGACACCAGGAACATGGACAATCTGAGGAAAATTGAAACAGAAAGTAAGACCACCCCTGAAGAGATGCTATGAGAAACCACCACTCCAACCAGCAGTCCTGTGGAACTGGACCTGCCTACACCCTCCAGAGCTCACATGTTGGCTCAGTCTCAGAACTGTAAGATTTAATGTTTGTGCCATTCAGTTTGGATCTTGTTTTGGCTTCTAACCCCCCTGTTCTCTCTTTTGGAGTGGGAGGCTTTACCATATGCCATTGAATATTAACAATGTCTAATTTACTTTCCTTTTGATATTTACATACCTATGAGTTTGACTTAAACCTCAGAAGAGAATTCAGAATCGGACTTTTCCTCAGTGATGGCAGTCAAAGACTTCAGCAACTCAAAAGATGGGCAAAGGGCAATTTGGGTGACAAGTTATTTGGAAGGATGGTATGGCTTATGGGAATAATGTCCTTCAAAGCTCCATGAGCTGATAGGTGATAAAATCATGGGGGCAATATGGCTGACTTGCTGTTAGGAAGTGGGAACTAGCTGAAGTGGCCTGACTTTGAGGGACAAACCTTCATAGCTCCTCTCTGTTCTCGGCTTCCCATAGGCACAATATGAGCCACTTTCCCCCCACTATGCTCCTCAGCTTTGCCATACTTCTTTCTCTGACTTGGAGCCAGCTAACTGCACTCTGTAACTTGAGTCCAGAAAAATCTCTACTCTTAAATTGCAGATATAGAGTACTGTATTTCAGTGACAAAAATGATGAAGGAACCATGATTAAAGAAGGAAAGAAAAAGGAGAAGGAAAATATAAGGACATTTTTCTTCAAATCAAGAATATTCATCAAATTGGTCATATTATAACAAAAAATCAAATGAAATATTGAGACTTAAAGAAGAATGAAAACAGGAATTCACTAAGAATTCTTAACAGTAATAAGGTAGATGGAGAAATAATTGTAAAGTACAAAACAGATTGATAATGAGCAGACATTCTGAAGAATAGAAAAAACATAATAAGGAATAAAAAAATTCAGAAATGTGAATAAAGTAAATTTCTCTAAAGAAAGTATCAAAAGAAAGGAGGTAGACAATAAGGTATAAAATATTTTAAAGAAATAATAAGTGAAATTATCACTAACTTAATGAAAAGTATTTTCAGAACCAAACAGTTCAACAGGCTCCAAATATTCTAAGTGTGAAGAGTTAATGTGGATTCTGAGACAAGATATTGAAACACTAAAAGATTAAATACAAACAATCAAAAGCAAAATAAAAACTTTTAATTGATACATACAAGAAAATGGTAAGAGAATAAATTGAATTCTTAGGAAGAGTACCACAGGAAGCAGTGGCATGTAGTTGGACTCACTTGAAGCATGCATGCATGCACATACACAAACACACTATTGTCAACAGAACTATCTTCAACAAATACTCAGGAAAGTTGCTCCGAGTGAAAGCATATAACAACAAATAAATTACATTGTCATGAAACAAAAAGTGCCTTAAAAGATAATTAGGAGGGTACTTGTAAAAGCGGTATTTGTGTATTCCTTTTCCATTGTGTCAGTAACTGATTTAAAAAGAAGTTGTATTGAAAATAGTTATATTTGTGTTACCTTATAATATAGAGAAATTTAAAATACCTGACAATATCAGCACAGAATATATGTTTCAAAATAAAAATTATTAAAATACAGAAACAGTGCCAGAAGAAAGCAGAATTTCCAGGAAGAAATGATATATTATGTAGCAAATTATATAGCAATAGCCCTCCTTTCTTCTCCAAGGAGGGCTATTTATGTTACAAGACATAAAAAGTGTGTGTATCTATATACATTGTCTAACTGGTTTTGGCTTTTACTCTATTAAATGGTATATGTGTAATAATAAAAAATGGGAAGAGATAGTTACATTCTATAGGAGCAATATATCTCACTTGAATAGTCAATGTAACTCAGAACTATAATAATTAAAGCATTTATTGTATGCTATAAATAAACCATTAACAAAATAAATTTTTAAACTTACAAGATTTGAAGGCATTAACATATCATAATAGGATAAAAAAGGCTAGTGATCCAACACTATATATTGTGTGTATCTATTTACATGAAATGAATAGCATAGGAAAAAGTTGAGTATCTCTATTATAAAATTTTCAATTTTGAAATACTTCAAGTGCGAAAGTCTACTTAGGTCACACAATGCAGTCAAAATACAGGCAGAATTAATTAATATCTTAATATACAGCACAGCCTTATATTCATACTACATTTATAAGGTGTATATGAATACTGCACAACTTGTGTTTATATTTGTCATTATTTATATGCAAGTACTCTAAAATCTGAAA
This sequence comes from Octomys mimax, assembly GCA_002564305.1. Taxonomy (NCBI): domain Eukaryota; kingdom Metazoa; phylum Chordata; class Mammalia; order Rodentia; family Octodontidae; genus Octomys; species Octomys mimax. The sequence goes on along the minus strand of NDGM011157040.1, from coordinate 719 downwards.
ATATATAAAGTCAGAAACTCTTCTGATCCCAAGTGTTTTAGATAAGCCTTAGATAACTAAAGTAGAGCATTGCTTGTGTAACACTTGGTGGAGTTGCCTTGAGGGATATGGAAGAGATGGCTAGCATATGTAAAGTTTCTCTTGAGTGTGAGACAAAAAATATAAAATTTATGGTAAGAGTCACACAAATCTGAAAATACAAAAATACTTTAATTCTAAATAAGTTTTGTGGTTTGAATTATGAATTCATTTGTGGTGTTTGAAAATTTTAAATTTTGTATTTATAAATTTTATGTAAAACTCCTACAATTTTTGTTAAAATTCACTTAATAAAATTTAATGAAAACAGATGAAATCAATTCAAGCTATCCTAAATAAAAACATGTTTTACAGAAATAAATTTGTACCTGCATTAACATATAAAGATCTGTAAGAGTTTAGCACTTCAGTATTTTTCACTTTTTCTAATACCCAAGCATGATAGCATTACATAAAGTGATTAGCTCATTCCCTGCAAAGTGATACAAGTCAGATGCAGAAAGGATTTTCTCATGTGAGAAACCCAAAATATAAATAAAAAGCATAATAAAAGATATAAAACAGAAAGAAAGAAGAGACACTTTTTCTTTTTTTTTTTTTTTTGTTCATTTGTTTTTTTTTTTGACATCAGTTATTTTATTTTAAAGAAAAAAATATAAAAACAGTGGCACAAAATCTCA
>NDGM011157036.1:0-11532 GCA_002564305.1 Octomys mimax | reverse complement strand
GCTGCAGGGTTTTACCTCAAGCCTGTATGCTAGGTCTGGGCTGGGTCTGGAGGGGTATGAGGATCGGGGGCGAGAGAGCCCAGAAGCTCTCCCACATACTCACCAGTGTTGTGTTTTGGTGAGTCTGCAGGACTCCCAAGAGCTCGGCAGAAGTTCTTACTCAGATGGCAGGCTGCGCTGGGTCTGGCCAGCCGGGGGAGGTCCAAATAACAAGGGCAAAGGCCTCTTATGCGGCCGGCCTGAGCTTGGAGTGGCGGGTGGGCGCAGGACCGAGCAGAAGCTCTCCCCCACGTTGCAGGGCCTGGGGTTGGTAGGATATGGAGGGTCCAAGGCGCGGCAGAAGTTCTCACTCAGAGGGTGGGCTGCGCTGGGTCTAGAATTTTGAAATTTGACCTTCTTCCAGGCAGTGAGAGGTGTTGCCACCAGCCCCTCTCAGATGCTGGGCTCTGTCCTTTCTGCAGCTCCCACCGAGCCACATGACCGCGGGGGTGGTCAGCTGAGCTACAGGGAGCTGTGTTGCTAAGTGAGGATAGTCTGCAAGTTTGGTGCAGTAAAGGTCCTTTGACGTACTTTCAGCTTATAATGGATCTGTCAGGATGCACCCCATGGGGAGTCTAGGGGCATCTGTGCTTGCCTGCTCACTGTCTGTTCTCCTTTCCCATTAGTAATAGTACCTGGAGTTTTATGTGGGTATGTGCACAGCCCCCTCTGCAGCCAAGTAGTTGTACCAAGTGAGGAAGTCCAGGTCCATGAGCTATGAACAGAACAGTCATGTGACCCCCAGAAATATATACCATCTTGCGCTGGAATGAGCGCAAAGATCAAACCACCGTGGTGTGAGCTTAGGACTGTCCTTCGGGCATGTCCTCAGTGCTCGATTCTAGAAGGCAGCACAGAGAGGCCAGGCCAGTTTTCAAATGGCTTTCTACCTGTAGGATCTTTTAGCTTTCAAGCATTGTTGCTTGACTGTTCTTTCTTTTACCTGAACCCAATCCTAACTCACATGTCACCTAATTTCAGGGTTATGAGTTTTGGGGATCAAAAATGAATGTTCATAGAGCTAACACTCATGCTGGGTGTGCTCTGTGTGCCTGCCAGTCTTCCTGTGTCCAGGCAATGACCACTGTTCAGCTTCTTGGGGGACTTTCTTCCCAGGACTATAGAATGAGACCAAGTGTTCCCGGTCCTTGTCATTCCTCTGTACACATTTCTATTTTGCTGTAAGAATGTTTGTAGCTCACTGCCATGAAGAAATCAGCCAGGAAGTAACAAACAGGATAGTTATTAAGTATGCTTATACTATTTTCATAGCTGCAGTTCCTCATTGATATTCCTTGATTCATTTTTTGGAGTTGTTGGGGGAACGTATTAATTATTTACCGGTGCATAACAAATTGTTCCAACTTCTAGCTGCTTAAAACAAGAAATGCTTATTATATCACAGTTTCTGTGGGTTGGGGATTTGGGCATGGTGTGTTCAGGTGATTCTGGCTCGGGTGTCTCTTGAGGGTGCAGGCCCTATGCCTATGGCTGAGCTATCATCACTTCAAGGTCATAGTAGGGGACAGTGGGAGGGAAAATGCATTCCCAAGCTCTTGGCAGGCCTTTAGGATGTGTGTCTTCCTTGTGTGCTTGCTGGTAGGCTTTAGTTTTAACACAGTGTGAACCTGTGCATAGACTTCCTGAGCACCACGTGGTGAGGCAGGAAGAGAGGGGGAGAGGAGAAGGGAAGGGAGAAGATGAGAGAGAGGGAGGGGGCAATCACCTTATTTTGGAGGTGATATCCCATCATATGTGCCATACATATTGGTTAGAGGCCAATCCATATGTCTGGCCTATAATCAAGAGACAAGATTACATAGGACACGATTATCAGGGTGTGGAATCACTGGGGACATCTTACAGGTGGCTTCCATGGGTAAATTTTTTTAAATTTTCCTCCTCAATGCTTAACTCCTCAAAGCAGTATCTCTTTAGGCATACTTGCCTCTTTAGAAAATCTCTCTCCTGAGTTGTTGGCCCAGTTGTTGGCATATTCATTCTTTTATTTTCCTTGGAAATGTGGTGTTATAAGCTCAACTAAATTCAGAAATTTTAAATCTTTAATTTTACTTATTTATTTATTTATTGCAGGAACCGGGCATTGAACTCAGGCTCTCGGGCTTGCCAGGCATGTGCTTATTCAACTGAGCTATCTCCCCAGACACCCCCCCCCCATTCTTTTATTAATAGTCAGTGAATTCTTACCAGAAATCAACCTTGTGCACTGGGAAAGGGTTGGTCAGTAAGAGAGATATGGTCACTGTCCTAAAGTGCAGGTGGAAGCCTGGGGCATAGCAGTGGGAATGTGTTGGGTCCCCCGATGAAGATGAACAGCTAGAGATGGTCACAGAAGGGGCCTTTGTGTTGCTAGTCTTGGTGACCCATCTCCTCTCACATCACTGCAGGGTTCCCAGACTCAGGTGGAACTTTTTCTCCAGGCAGGAAACTCTAACGATGGACAGATGTGAGGCTTTCTGGAAATATTTCAGTCTCAGCTTCATCCTCTGTGTTATGTGCTGTTGTTCAGTCTACTCTAAATCTGATTTTTCCTATTTGTGAAATAGGAATGGAACTAATGTCTATTCAAAGTATTGGGAGAATTAAATGAGAAAATATATGTAGGATATCTGTCACAGAATCTGCTGCATGGTAGACATTCAAAGGATGATACTGATCCTGAATAATTTCTTTGTGATTAATTTTATTGCTATTCTCTGTTCAGAACCATAGGAAAGGAATTTTTTCCCCCAAGATAATCCAGTCTATCAAATTATGTCTGAGATCCTGAAATCCTTTTTTTTTCAACAAGCAAGGCTGGGCATAAATAAATGAACTAATAAGTAAAAAAGGATCTGAATTTTGACTGTATCTGTAATCCTTTTTGCAGTGGAAAATAATCTGTAGGTCAGTAGAGAAGGTGGACTATATTCAAACTAACAGCAGTTAGCTGCTGTGGGCAAATATTTGGCATTCCTGGCGCAAGCCCTGGCCAGCTCCAAGAGTGCGCACCCCTTGAGCCGCGCACTCTGCCTCTCAGCGTCCTCCTAGCCTTCCTAGCTTCCTGCCTGAACGTATGCTGCATCTTTCACACATGCTTGCACGCTGGGAATGATGAACAGCAGTTTTAAAAACACATTGTGGAAATGCCAATTTCCAGATGGATTTGTTTTGCTACAAAGTTAGTTAACACTTGATTCATGAAATAGCGGGTAGAGAGGAGATGCGGAGTGGGTACTTATCCCTAAATAGGGTGAAACCTGCCAAGGAACGGATGGCCAAGAAGAACTGAGAAAATCAAGCACACAGTCAAGTGATCTTCCGAAGATAACTCATCTCAGCTCTGGAGAGAGAAGGATAAGCGAAGCCCAGACAGCGCGCAAGCTGGTAGGTAAATGTTAACCCTTTTCAACACTCAAGCTGTAAAACAAAGCTGTGATTTATTTCTCTCCGAGACTGCCTGTGTTGCTGACCTGCATACTAGAACAAAGCTTTTCAGCATACTACAGCTCCCTGGTTTTCTCTGCCTTGTCTCCTCCTCTTCCTGATATCTCTCTAAAAATCATGTCCCAAGAATATCTGAGTTTAGAAGGAATTCTTAGCAAGCAGCCCTTTCTGTATTTGTTTATTTATTTTTGTATTTTAGGGAAGGGTCTACAGGGTGCTCAGTGTCTCACTGCTAGATCGGACTCGTAGGGATCCGCCTGTTTACAGCCTTCCAAGAGCTGAGATTACAGACGTGCCACCACGCCCAGTCTCAATTGCCATCTCAGCGCTCCCTGAGGGCGGGGCCAGCATGGCAGGCCCGGGGATTGAACCACTGGCCCCTCTGCTTGCTTGCAGGCACTTTAATCCACTGAGCTATTTTGGTCAGCCTTCCCTTTCCATATTTAGACATGCTCTAATTTAAACCCTGAAAATGTGGTGTCCTTCAGAGTGGCTCTTAGATTGTCTTTCCCTGCAAGATGCTCGCTAAGTGCTGTTCGCCCACTGAGTGCGTGAAGCGTGGGAGCCAGTCTGGGCTGCTGGACGTGTTGCTGAGGCCAGCTTTGCTGACCACCGGACAGGCAGTGTTGGAGGCTGGCTGCTCTGCGTTTTGTTTTCCACATCCGCACAACAGGACCCATCCGGTTTCGGCGGTGGCTAGGGCTCATCCATTCATGCTGCAGGTATTTGCAGAGCACCTACCACGCACCATTCTGGAACTCGGCATTAGAGATACGAAGAAGGCAACAATGAAATTCCTCGGAGAGAGACAATCAGCAGAAAAAACAAACGTCTAACATGTGAAAAATTTCTTTAGGGTAATTTCTTAGCAGCATAATAAATGCTGTCATCCTTTTAACTTGACAAAATGGCTATTGTATCTACACTTATCTATACTCCTACTGGCAAGTAGAAGTGTTTTATATGCATATCCCCAGCAAGCCTTAGCATTGTCCAACTTGAGATTTTTCTGAATATATAATTAAATTTGATGTTTTTCTGATTAGTAAGGATTTTGAGTATCACTTCGTATTTATTAGTATTTCATCTTTTATAAGTTTCCTATTCATATCCTTTCCCCATTTTTCTATAAGAATTGGTAACACGAGTTATTATTATTGATTTGACAGTACTCTTCATTCTAGGCCTGCATAATCCAACAGCGTAAATATTTGTGATAATTGAAGTATGAATAATCTGAACTGAGACGTGTTATATATACATAAGTACGTATAAAATTTTACAGAAAAAAAAGTAAAATTTTACAGACAATATTTGAAAGGTGCAGGAAACTTGGACAATTTTTATAGGAATGACATCATGAAAACATTGATAGAAATAAAATACATATTAAAGCGAATCTGGTCTGTGGTCCTATAGTACGCCCCTGAGCAGCTACATGGCACATGCATCTTGTATTGCATTTTTAGTGGACGGTGTTATTCTGTATGTAACTCCGTAGTTGGTTTACACATTGCAAATGTCTCATCTGTTACAGACCTATTAACTTAGTTTATGGGGCCTTGGAATCCTATTCGTCCCTCTTTTGTGTTCTGAGTGATTCGCTGCAGCCCTGCTTGAGCAGCCTTCCTTCATGCGTAGGTCACAAGGATATTGCTCTACATTTTCTCCTATTACTTTTACACTTTGTTTCTAGATACTTTATAAGTAGCATCGCATCAGCTTTCAGTGTTGCTGGGTTTGCTTGTGTGGCACTGGACTGAATTCCGGACCTCCTTTATGCTAAGTACAAACTGCATTGCCCGACGCCCCAGCCCCAAGATTCAGTTTTACTCTTTTCCAAATCCAGATCTACGCTTCCTGGCTGCTGAGTCAGTTTCCCAACACCAAATCCTAAGCTGTCCAGCTTTTCCCATGACCCCTTTTGCCTGTTGCTGGATGTTGCTGTATGTTTAGTTTCTCTACACAAGATTTGATTTAATTAGATGACAATACTGAAAATCTGGGCGATATCCCATAACAGTTCGGGCTTCCAGAACCCCTTAGAACACTTGACCTGCTCTGTTTCCGAGCTGGGCTGGTTCACCCCTGCTTAGGCAACCTGACGGTCCCCGCTCCCGGGAGGTCACCAAGTTGGTGCCAAACTTAGTGTGGACACCCAATCAGCATGGCCCAGAACGCCTGGACTCCAGCGAGCCTCCCACCTCATCCTCCTGAGGACTACACATGCACGCCACCATTCTCTCCCTTAGAACACTTGGAGCCCTAGTGGCCCTAGGCGGCTTCCCCCGAGCAGCCAGCTGGCATCCTGAGGAGTACTGGCACTGTAGTGGCCCTCTCTCCTCAGTCTCAGAAGGTGCAGGAGCAGAGGGGCAGCTGGCACTTCATCGTCACGTGAGTGCTGCTGCTTTTCTGTGGTGGAGTTGAGTGGAAATGGGATATCTAGTACCGGCCTGCATCTCTCCACAGTGGGGACAAGAGACACTAAAACGTCCACTTGGCTTCTGTCCATTACCTTCCTAGTTCCATAACACAGTACTTGGATTTGTCTCTTGGTTTAGACTAGTGGTTTTGGTACTACAAATAATTTGTTTGAAATTATTTTATTTTCAGTGCTGGGGATTGAACCCAGGCCTTTTTTGCCCTGAGCTGCGTCTCCAGGTGTTTGTGTATTTATTTGTTTAGATATAAGATCTCACTGTGTTCCCCAGGATAGGCCTGATTTTGCAATCCTCTTGCTATATGGGAATGAATCCCCCAACCTAAAAGATAACTGAGATGAGTTCATGTTCTCTAAAACTGAAGAATGAATTTTAGGAACAATGGAGGTTAAGAATAGAATATACTTATTGGGGAAAGAAAGCTTCTGTCTGAGAGAGGGAGAGAAGGCGACCCTAGTGGGTTGCCAAGAACTCTCTTTTCTAGGGATTTTTGTGGAGCAAATCCATGAGGTGAGGTGGATCTAAGGTGGGAAACATGGGAACTCACTAGATGGGCATGAGGTAGGACAAAACTATGGTCAACTAGTAAGATTAACTGCTTAGGTAAAATTGATTAAATCAGGATCAAATAGGGAAGCAAGTCACAAAGCAAGTGGACGTAAATGCAGAACAGGGGCTTCTCCTGTAGGGGGCTGGGTTAATGGCTCTTCCTGTCTTCCTCAAGGTGATGGAGACCAATTTAGAATATCAGTCCTGGATGTTCATCCTTAGGGAGGCATGTGTGGGTGCATTTGATCCATCTTTTATTTTGAGGTCTAGCTCAGTGCAGGAATGTCTGTCTGTCCCACAGCTGAAAGGCATCTTGTCTTCCATACTGGCTCCTTTGAGGGCCCAGCCCTATCTGACTGCCTACAATGTTTGCATCTAACTCAGCTGCCTATAACCCTCTTGCCTCACATTCCCAGAGTGCTGGGGTTGTAGGTGTGCACTACCATACCTAACTCTGAGAAGGAACCTTAAGCCATTCTAGTGGGAGTGGTCAGGGCTGGCTTCAGGCGTGTGTGAACTGCAAAGTTGACAGGGTTCCATGTTCAGAAAGCCCCCATGCGCAGTTTCAAAGTCTATCACTCTCTGAATTCTTAAAAGATTCTGATTTTGAACTTAGGTTTTGTAAAGACGTCTCAGGGGTAGAGAAACATGCGAGTGAGCCTGGGAGATAGGCATGGGCTGGGAGCTTGCCTTTCCTTGTGGCCACCTTGCGCAGAATTGAACGACGTCCCATGAGGATGGAAGTCTAGCGAACCTACTGTGTGTGGGAGTTGGCAAGATTTTCGGCCGTCACTATGCAGATGTGTTTGCCTGGAACCAAGCAAGCAGGGCCAGAAAGGCCACACTTTCCAATTCAACCAGAACTTGCTTCTGACACAGTAGCATTCTAAGAAACACAAACAACCAAACAATCCTATTACATTTTTCCTTGTTCCGGTGATCGTTTTGTGTGGCATTCCTGTTGTTCTTCTCAAAAACAAAACACATATACATGTACAAACTATAAAATACAAATTGGGTAATTTCAGTGACTTTATACATAAGTTGTGTTCTTCTATTTTAACTGTTCTGTACAACATAAAGATAAATAGTACCATTAATGCTAGTAATTGAAGTTTTTAATTTTATTTGCCTAATATAATCCTGAAAAGAAAATTTTAAATATCAAGACAAATAAAAGGAGAAACTTTGGAGGAAAGATTTTTCTATTTTAAATTGTCACTCTTTTTCACTAGGAGTCACTCTTTTCCCCTGGCAGAGGAAGCCTTGCTTGAAGGTGGATTTGTGGCACATGAATTCCTTTAGGAGGTTCTGATTTGGGGCACAAAAGAGTTGTCCAAACAAAGGTTCTTCTTGCATCTGCTGACTTTCCAAAGTCTCAGCACAGAATTACTTTAATGTCACAGTGGCGTGTACTGGATTCCTTCAGACATCTTGTACTTCTTTCCAGATTCTATAACAAAGGGGCTTGTGTTTTCATTTTGCACTGGACACTGCAGTATTTGGCTGCTTCTGGAAAGGGGGCGACAACGGCGGCAACGTCTAGAGTCTTATGTGGTGAACCTGCTTCTAGTGATCTTGATCAGTGAGCTGGGCGTTCCCTGGCTTGGCTTCCTTTTTCTTTTACATTTTCTTTTTCTAATTTTATTTTATTTTGAAGAGTAGAAACAAAAGCAAAACCAAATAGAAACAAAATAACAAAAATAAAGACAGAAACAGGACAACCTACAGCAATACATGTTACAGATTTTCAAAACAAGAATAGCTAATTAACAGTGGTTGTTATATTATCTACTTTTATGGTCAAATCTGTTGTTCAGATTAACAGAAATAGTTATGCAAGATTGGACAAATAATTGATTATCAATGCTTGCTTTCAAGAAACCTTATTTTTTTGTCTTGCTTACTTTCTTAAAAGTTTATTTTATAGAGAATATAATAATAATAGATAAGACATTAGAAATGGTACACATTTAGAAGACCAAGATTAGAGGTATTCAGCCATTATTTCATGTTACAAATTGCTGTTCTCAATGTAGTTGCTTAGATTGCAGATATCAGCAGACAGAGACAGTCGAAGTGAAAATTATAGACATTAACTGCTATATTTTTTAAAAAATGGTGGAAATTATTAGTACAATCATCTCAGCCATCCTGTATATATACTTGTGTGTTTTTGCCTGTTCCTTTTTTCTTATCTTTTCTCCTTTCTCTAATCTTCATTGTTCAATCCTTAAGTTCAGTTTCTTTCTGTTTTACTGTATATATTATACCTTTCAGTTTTTATCTGTTTTTCAGGTACTAGGGAGACAATATAGTACTTACACATGTGGGTCTAATTTATTTCACTTATGAGTATAGACTGTAGCTTTATTCACTTAGGCCTCAAGTTTGTCTTTCTTTTTAGCTGAGTAATACTTCATTGTATAAAAACACCACATCTTTTTCATCCATTCCTCAGGTGATGGACATTGTCTGCATGTCAAAAGAAATCACCAACAGAATGAAAAGACAACCCACAAATTGGGAAAAAAATCTTAACCAATAATCATTCAGATAAAGGTCTTCTGTCTAGAATATATAAAGAACTAAAAAAATAGGCCCCCAAGCTTCAAGACCCAATCAATAAATTGGCATCTGAGATGAATACACACTTCTCAGAGGAAGAAATACAAAAGGCAAATAAATACATGATAAGTTGTTCCACAGCACTGACCATGTGAGAAATACAAATTTAAACAACACTGAGATACCATCTCATCCTAGAAGGAATGGCTATCATAAAGAAATCAACTAATAACAAATGCTAGAGAAGCTGTAGAGAAAAAGAAACCCTTCTCCACTACTAATAGGAATGTAGACTGGTACAACCATTATGGAAAGCAGTATGGAGGCTCCTCAAAAAACTAATATTGGAAGGCTCATTCAATGCAGCTATTCCCCTTCTGGATATTTTCCCAAAAGAACTGAAAACATCATATCATAGTGATATATGTGCACCCATGTTTATAGCAGCACAATTTGTCAGAGCCAAACCTTGGTTTTCTTTTCAAGGAACAAGAATCATAAATTCTACAGAGAAGAGAAAGTTGCCTGTAAGTGCAAAGGCTGTAGGATTTAAGGAGACACCATTTATATGCTCATGTCCACTAAAGGTTATGCAGGGCAGTGGCCCTATGTATGGGTGGCCATCTGTGAGGGATGGATTTCAGGACTGTCTCTGGACCCCAAAATCTGTGATGTTCAAATTCTTGTTATAAAATGGCATAGTATTTGTAAATAACCAATGTTTTTCTTCTTGTATATTAAATCACCCCTAGTTTATAAAACAAATATAATGTAGAGTTATTTGGGATTTTTTTTTTCCATTCACTACCTAGCTCAGACTGATAGTGATCCTCTTGTTTTTAGCCTCCGCAGCACTGGGATTACAGGCCTGTGCCACCACGCACCGACTCCATGGTCATCTCAGTGCACCCCAGGGGTGGGGCTGGCATGGCATGCAGAACCGGGGATTGAATCCTGGTCCCTGTGCTTGACAAAGCAGACACTTAGTCCACTGAGCTATCTCGCCAGCCCTTTTTCAAGCGTTATAAGATGGAGAGTACATTTGGTGCTCTGGGTCTGCTCTCCCCTCACTCACCTGAGCCACATCACACCCCAGAGGCAACCCCCTTGACCTTTGGCATAAGGCCCGCACCGTAGAAACAGAGATAGCAATAACAAAGACATCTGGAAGTTCCTCAAGCTCCAGGCCTGGGTGATGTATGCTAGACGTGTCAGCGTGACCCACAGTGACCTTTCTTTACCTGATACTCTGTAGAGATCCACATACACCGGTTGCCTTTCACACATCCTTCTATAACTGAGTGAATCATGGGGAAGGCCATCACAGTAGTTACAACTGAGTGACCCAGCGTCCTGTCAGTCCTGTTGTCAGTGATGCCCTGAAAGATGCAAAGGGAGGCTGGAGGTTGGACACTCTCTGCAGATCCTTAAACCCAATCTATTCTAAGTCAGCGCCGTCCCCCTTTCCACCTGTTTGTGCCATTTTCCTTTTCTGCTGACACAAACCCCTGGCTCTGAGCATCGCTCCCTCTTTCAGTGTTATTGAAGCTAGTTGCTATGTTTTCCTGCTGCATGCAGCATCCAATTCTTTGTTCACTGTGCACATACCCTGAGTGCCCGTTTCTGGACCCCTTCACCCACACATCAGTTACACTGTATTGTTTAAGGAATCACAACAAGAAACAAGTCTGCAAATGGGAAGCACTGATGAAATGTGAAATAATAATTTCCTTCCATTCTTGGTTGAATCTGTGCAGGTCGGACCCACTGATCCCAAGAGGCAACTGTATTTAGGTCTCCTGTACAAAGCGGCACAAAAGAAAGGGTTCAAAATTTGGAGATAGATGTCCATGGTGTGGCTTCAGCTTTCTCTCTTCCGTTCATCAGGTCCAATGCCACCTCCTGTGATTCCACTCTTAAATTCCATTTCCAGCTCAACTGACTGTCTCTCTTTTTTCTCTCCTCCTCCTCCTCTTCCTCCTCCTCCTCCTCCTCCTCCTTTGATGGAACTGGGGATTGAACTCAGGCCCCTGTGCTTGCCAGACAAGCACTTATTCAACTGAGCTATCTCCCCAGCTCCTCTACCTTCATTTTAAACACTTATTTTAATGTTTTTATTTTTTAGTTATATAAGCTGATACTTTTGTAGAAAATATAGCTGAACAAAAATGAGGAAGCAAAGTATTCATGATTAAAGCACGAAAGGATAAGTGTTGTTAATATTTTTCTCTCACCATCATACAAATCAATGTTATTTTTTCTTTCAAAAATGCAATCATGCAACAGATAGTACATTAGGTGCCTTTTACTTTTTGTCACCAATTTTCCAGGTTCTTAAATATTTTCTTCAACATTCTTTTTAATTAGTTGTCAGATAATCCATCATTATTAATAAATAGATTCTCTTTTAAAAAGTATCATTCTCAATTTTTGGACTTATGTGTAAACATAAAAAGTATATAATTCTTTATGCCTATTTTAAAAATAT
>NDGM011157031.1:0-12162 GCA_002564305.1 Octomys mimax | reverse complement strand
GACCGGTTCTACCCTGACTCCCTCGTGCTTCCTAACTTCTTCTGAACAGCCAGATGAGCCTCTCCTCCCCGACCTTCCCACAGCCTTCCCGGATGCCCGGTCCTTGCTTCCAGGTTCTTCTCTGCTCTGACTCTCCATGGTGCTGAGCCCTGGGCCTGCCTGGAGCATCTCACCTTGATGTCTAGTGCCACTTACCACTGTATGTGGCCCCATGGGTTGCCTTTTCATCAGCTTTCCTGTTGCTGGAACAAGATGCCTGACATACATCACTGAAGGAGAGAAATGGTTTGTTTGATTCGTGGTGTCAGAGGTTCCAGACCATGGTCGGGTGGCTCGAAGCTGTAGATCTGAGGTGGGGTCAAATATGAAGGAGGAAGGACATGGTGGATGAAGCTGCCCCTTCCCTCCATGGGGACCTGGAAGTAGCACACAGAAGAAGAGCATCAGAGAGAGAAACAGCCTCCCAAGGTCCTGTCCTGTGACCCATCTCCTCCATCCAGCACCTGCCTCTTAATAGTACACTCAGTTGTGAATGTTGGTGGCTGGATTCATGGGCAAGGACAGTGCTCCCACAAGCCACTTCCCTCTTGATCAAGCCAAGGCATCAATTAATGTGAACTGGCACAGAGGGTGGGCACTTTGGGGACAGCTGTGACTGAGTCCCACTTGTTCACAGACCCCTGTTCTATGGGAAATATCTTTTACATCTTTTATAATTTTACACACATACGTACGTACGTACACACACACACACACACACACACACACACACCCCATTCCGTGACCTTATACTACTTGACTATGAATGAATCATTGCTGATGCAGATATTAACATCACGTGTGTAAGGTTCTTTATACTTTCTAAAGAACACTCTTATTTTATGTCATTGAGCTTCCACAACAGCCTGGGAGAAGAAGGTGTTGCACCTTTTCCACAGCTAAAAACGCAATGGCTCAGAGTGACACTCTGGCTTTGCCATCGGGCTTGCTGACAGCCAGATAGCCTCTGGCATATGCTCTGTGGTACTTCCTCACACCAGAGGGCTGGCTGCGTGTTCTCCCAGACTCCCTTTGCAAGGCAGAAGCCTGGCTCTTTCAGCAGGGTGAGCTCTGGCGGGCCGGGGCTGGCCAGGCCCAGGTGTCCTATCTCTGAGGCCATTCAACTTTCACTTCCTTTCAGATAAATGAGAGATTGTTTTGTCATAAAAATACAAGTGTAGTTATAAAACATGTCTTTGTGGGGGAAAGAAGTTCCCAGACTCAGGAATGTGTGTGTGTACATGTGAGACAAGCTAGGACAGGTGTCTCTCCTCCTCCCCCCAGCCGGGGCCAGCCTGGCCAGGTGTGATTGCATGCTAACCCACGACACGAGGGGAGCCTGAAAGGCCAGCGGCACCTGATACCTTCTGTATTGGGCTTAGAGCCATTTTCCAAAAGGCTTTGCATTCTCTGGGTCAAGAGCTCATTTTTTCCCCCTCAAAAAACATGTGTATTTCAGCAGAAATTTAATCCCTGGGGTTCCAACTCCTTTACACTTACATCAGTTAAAATGGCATTTCTGAAGGACATGTGATCCTGTGGAAGCCTCTGGGGATATTGCTTAGTTTGGGCTCCTTCTCTTTTTTTGACCTGAAACAGAAAAAGAGGGGGAGTCACATTTTGTTTTCAAAATGATCATGATCTCAACAGGATCCTCCCTGAGCGATGGCCTGCATGGAATCTTTCCTCTCACAGATTCCTCTGCCACTCTGTCCTGTTGCTTTGCATGATGGAGGCAGCTGCCAGTCTCAGGCTGTGGCTGTGACCATGAATTCAAGCAGGCTGGCTCCTTATTGGGCTGGAAATCAGACAGTCTTTTGTTCTGGAAGGACCTACGGGATTATCTTCTAGTACCCTGCCTACCCTTGTGTAGACAAGGCAAGCGATGTCCAGACAGGAAAAGGCTGAGATCATATGGACAATAGAAACTCTATGTTTGGAAGACCTAAACTGCCAGATGTCCTGAGAGTTCTGGCTATTATTTTATGTGTCTCATCAAGAACTCATTCATAACTCGTTGTTATCCCTATGTCTCTGATGAGGGAGAGGACGCTTCCAGGGATTACACATCTTGTTTAAGGTTGGACAGTTTGGGTGGCAGGATGGAGACTAGAGGACAAGAATCCCATGATGCCTACATTCCTGGTCCTAGCCATGCATGTTACACTGCTCCTGTAGGGCATGGAGGGTGGAGAGGCTGAGCAAGGACCTCACACTCCTGACACCCATTCTGTAGGGCTTTATGTGCTTTTGACCTTGAGAATATATTGATACAATTTGTAAACTTTAGTACGGAAGTCTGCCTCTTAAAACTTATAGCATATCTTTTGCCTAATTTGCATGTTCTGGGAATTAATACTAGGCCATATTGGGTTTTTTTTTTTTTTTCTGTTCTGAGAATCGAACTCAGGACCTTGCACTTGCCAAGCAGTGCTTATGCCACTGAGCTATCTCCCCAGCACTAGTCTATATTGTTGACTTAGCTTCCAACACAATTCTGTCTCCCCTTCTACACCCATTTTTGCCCCTCTGTATGTTCTTTCCTTTGTCTTCCAACTTTTGCTGACATCAGCCTCTTGTTCTCTTTTGAAGCAGTTTTGACAAAAAGATTATATATTGGTGTCTTCTGACTCTGAACTAGCTGCAATCAGGACATCTTGTAGGGGTTGAAAGATTGCAAGAGGAAAAAGGAGGAGGTGAGCAAGGAGATGACACTGGCTGGCATGGATGTCCTGTCAGATGCTGTGCTACAGTTGACACAACTTGTCACTCTTCCCCACTCTGGTCCTCTTTACACAGATCAGGAATCTATAGTCTGGAGAGGTAAAATAGCTTGCTCCAAGACATGGCATAGTGACTTCTGTTGATAAGATGCTTTCTCCCCTGCACTGTCAGCAGGAGGAGGAGGAGGAGGAGGAGGAGGGTTTGGGGTGATGGTGGTAGAGGGTGGGAGTGTTTCTCTATCCTTACCAATCTTTTTTTTTTTTTTTTGGTGTAATTAGTACAAGGTCTTACAGGATCTCACTACACAGATTGGACTCATAGTGATCCTCCTGTTTACAGCCTCCCAAACACTGGGGTTACAGGTGCATCACCATGCCTGACTCGGTTGCCAGCTCAGTGCACCCCGGGGCGAAGCTGTCATGGTGTGCTAGGGATCAAAACCCTGTTGCTGCACCTGCCTAAGCAGGCACTTTCATAAATCAATTTTGAGAGGCTGACCTCCATTGGAAAATAAAGCATCTGGACACCAAAGGAGGGAATGTTTTTAGTTCTATGTTACATTTCTCACATTTTAGAGAGCGATTAATTTAACATATTCATGCCAAGGGTATAGTTCGCTATATGTGAACTATTAGATTAAATGCTGAGGGAGAGCAAATATAAAAGTATTGGCCTGAGGGCTCACACTAGGGATGCAGTGCATGCACTCTGCACCCAGCAGGGCCTCTGTATCTTCAGGGAGAAGTTTCCAAACAGCAAAAAGCTAGTGCCCACTCTGATACTCAGTGGAAGACCCCGTCTAGCCAAGGAGTAGCCCATCTCTAGGTATGTTAGCCTTGTGTTCCACGTTTTGTAATGTGTGTCCTTTCATTCTGTATCATTAATTTTTGTCCCATTGTCTTTAATGTGACATTGATTCTTTAAACACTGTCACATAAAACACGGCTGAAACTTGGAGAATGGCTTCTTATGAATGTTGTATTTGCTTATCTGTCATTCTTATCGGTGGCCTTCTCACCTGTCTCTGGTTACTTTAGTCACTTAGCCGGCCAACTGAGAATTAGATGAAGGATGGAAATAAGTGGGCAGATTGCCTTTATCTGCCAGACAAGGGTGCTTTCTTTCTGTGGTTTGGTTTCACAAAGGGTTTTGTAGGCACTGAAAGTTTGTTACAAGGCAGAAGGTGAATGAAGAGGTCTATGTCCTTGGCTCCATGCTGCCTGATTTTGATGCAGGGGACTCGCCTTTTCCTCGTGTTGTTCCTTTCCTGCACTTGGGAAAGTAAATTATTATCCTTAGCAGCTCCTTAGCATTTTATTTGGGAGTAATTTCAAACTTGTGAAGACTCGGCCTCACTGGAGTTCTGCAGCTCACAGCTTGGATGGCATCCTGTAGCAGCTCAGACTACTGTACAAAATCACTCTGCATGTAAGGGAAGCAATTTTCTATTAATTTATAATGCCCTTTACTGTGCTTTTCTTATTACAAAAGTATTTCATGCAGAAAATTTGAAAAGTACAGATAAGCAAAAATAAATACATAAAAACCACTTGAATCCTGTCACCCAAAGATATCCACTGATAACATTTATATTATCCTTTAGGCTTTTTAAATGCATATTTTATAAGCAATATGATAAGGTTCGCAGTAACTTCTGAATTGTTCTTTTTTTGTCCCTTGGCAATATATCAGAGTAACTTTCTACATGGTGACAATCTTTTACAATATACTTCACGGCGGTATACCATTTTGATGTCTAAGTATCTCATAATTTATTTAGACATTTTAGGCATTTCTTTTTATCCAACATTTTATTCTATTAAATACTTCTCCTCTAAACATCTTTGTTGCTATGTTACAAATGTGTGAGTGATGAACATTCAAAATTCATTCTTTAGGGTCAAAGATTCTAGGAGTACAAAAAATGTAAGGATTTTGATATTTGTAGCTCAACTGACCCCAAGAAGTTGGTATTAATGTGTATGGCATCCAACTGGATCATATCTAAGATAAGAGTAGGGGTTAAATTATTTAAAATGTTTGCCAATTTGATAAATTAAGATAGTGTCACGTATACATTTCAATATTCTTGATTATTACTGACACTGAGTAGTTTTTGGATTTGTACCACAGCCTTCCTGATTTCTTAACTCATAAGTAGTTCTTTAGTTTAATTTTCTTGTACTTGCACATCTAAATATCTAAGCCATGGCCACTGGAGACACATTGGCTGGTATCTAGGACAGGAGCTGGTGCTTTGCTCACGCCTAGGAAGGTCTAACTCCAGCACCACGTGAGTGCTAGCTACTAGCTCTCCAATACTCTCCAGTCTCATTGTCTACACCTGTACATTTCAAAACGTTTGTGGCTGTGTTGGTTCTGCTTGCTCCATCCATTTGCTTTTATTTTTGAGTGTGCTGATTTTGGTGAGAATGACGGCATGGTGGGGGATGTGTGCAGAGCAAGGGATATTTGCTCCTTAAGCTTTACTAGATGAAGTGGAGAATGAGGCATAATTATGACTTCTGGAACAGAAAGAGCAAGACTTCACTCAGAAAGGTCACATTGTTCCCTCCAAGTAGCAGAGATTCTGTAAGACTAATTAATTTTCAAAAGAAAATACCGGCAAAGCTAGAGCAGTATCTACTTCTTCATGATTTTAATTTCTCTCCTGTGTAAATTTCTTTGTTCTCTAGATTTTATGCTATGAGTATCTTGCTTTGATATTCAGGGGAATTTATTTTCTATGCACATGCCTACTTTTATAGAAAGAGGGACAATCATCGCTTTTGGCTCCCTTGCTGCCTTGCTGCTTCTGCCCACCATGAGCTGCTTCTTCTCTGCAATGCCCCTCTGTCATGCCACCCTTCCTTGGAGCCAACAGACTATGAAATGAAATCAAACCTTTCTTCCCCTACATTGGGTGTCTGGTAGTTTGTCTTAGCAATGAGAAAAAAGCAATTAAGACACTTGCCTTGACAGGACTTTTTGCCTCCTAATATTGCAACAGGACCAACATTTGTGAAACACTTTGGGAGCACTTCCTTTTAAGAAGTCTCACAAAAGTGTCTTTGTGTCTATTGAGAGCCCTTGGGCCTCAGGGGGTAGATGTCTCTCTACTCTTCTGCTGGGACCCAGCTGAATAGCAAAGGAAGTGAAAAGGTCGGTCCGGCTTGAAGAAGGAAGGCAGTCCCAAGCTCTGCAGGTTGGGGCTTGAGGGGAGATGATTTCATAGGAGGATGTCAGACATGGGGTCAGGCTCAGTACAGCCATGAGGACCTTGTCGTGCTTTGAACTGCTTCGTGTCCCGAGTTGTTGCCCAGGAGTCTGGCTGGAGCTGAATGTGTGTCTTGTCTCGGGGCATCTTTCTCAGATGTTGAATTTTCCATTTAGACTTTAGTAGTGGTGATGGCTCCAGCATCATCTCTATGGACACTTCCTCAATTTCCTTAGTATGTTCTCTGACTGAAAGAGTTTTGGTGGAGCCACCAGTTTGTCATTCACCGTTGTTGGCTTGCTCTTATATCCTATGAGGGCATCTTGTCTCTGCATATACCTGGGAACTCTTGGAACGCCTGAAGCATGATGCTCTTATTCCTCTGCTCTTCTTTCCCTCTGCCCATTTGTCCTCACACCTCGCATGATGCTTGGCAAAGAGCATGTGCTCAGTGGCACCTGCTGTTGGATCAGCTGCAGGCTGGACAATGCTTCTTTCTTAGATGTCCATTTGTGACCTCAGGAAGCCACCGGTTAGTGTTGGTGTCTCATTTGAAAGAGGAGGGGCAGTATGCACTGCAAGATTGCACAACTTCTTGTCCACAAGTCTACAGTTCAACTCTATTCTGAGGCTTGAGAGGTCTTTGACTGCTCAGTTATGGTTGACTGTGAGCACACATCAAACCTTTCCATGTTTACATCAGTCTTCCTTGGAGTGTGCATGACGGGAAGGGTGGGGGAAGATGAGGCAAGAAGAGTGGGAGCACGTGGAGGCTGTGCAGAGATGCTGAAGACACTACTCTTGTCCTCTTCAGGTTTACATCTGATAAGAAGAACCAGGGTGAGAACTCACTAATTAAGCAGTTGCCAATCTTTGTGCTGGGAAAGGTAGAGTGAATTCAATTACTTGTAAGTGGTTTTATCTTTTATCAAGAAAAATGAGTTGATGTCTTCCCCATTGCTCGCTGTGCTGCTTCTCTTTCTCACCTTTGCTGCCAGCCACCCCAGGGGGGATTCCTTTCCTCACAGCTCTGAAGCGGTGCCTGGCAGGTTCTGTAGCTCTTTGGCAATTCCAGAGCAGGCCCTGTACCTCCAGGCACAGTCCACCAGATGGTGCAAAACCAATGAGACACTGTCCCTGAGGTCCGTCTAGTAGACCAGCGGAGGGGAAGACTTCTGAGAAGTTTCCAGTTTGAAGTTCAGCCAGAATGGTATGGAGATGCATACTCAAGACCTGAGAAGAAAATTTGAAGAAAAAAAAACTGGTGTAGCTTTAAGATTAACAACGTGTGTGTATTTGTGTATGTGTGTGTGCTCATGCATTCACATGTATGAGCATATCTTATATGGAGGCAGAAGAGAGGCACTAGCTACGTCCGTCTATATGAGGCTGGAAGATCTGTCCATGCCAGAACTCCCCTGGCTCAAGGTTAGACCTCCATGCCACAAAGCTGTAAAAGAATTGAAGTATTAGGACCCCAGAGAGAACTAAGAATGATGTCTCATGTACGGTTAGAGTCATCTATGTTCTTTCCCATATTATTTCATTAGAATGCCACACAGCCCCACGAAGCAGGTGATATTGCTGTATTCATTTAGAGGAGGAAACCGAGGGTCAGTGACAGTAAGAGATCCCTAGCTTCACACACCTGGCCAGAGCAGCTAGGTCTGGTGGAGAGCCTCAAGGGTTGAATCCCTTTCTATCTTTCACTACATTCATCTGAAATCTCTCCTTCAGTGATTAGAACTCAATTTCTAAACCAGGTAAATTGTGTGAGAGGGAGGGAGGTGGGGTCTGTTCAGCAGAGGGAAAACAGGAGCAATGAGGATGATCCAGGGCCTGGGCACCCATGTGCTTCTCTGTCTTTTTTTTTTTTTGGAGGGGGGGCAGCTGTGCACATTTGCTTGCATGCGTGCGTGTGTGCGTGCATGCGTGCGTGCGTGTGTGTGTGTGTGTGTGTGTGTGTGTAAGAGCAGCATTCATGAGTGATGGCACACCCTGTAATCTCAGCACTCTTGCAGGGCTGATGATGAAGGCCAGCTCAAGCCCAGCCTTTGCAGCTTAGCTATTGATCAAGATCCTGTCCAAGAAAAAATAATCTGGAGTCTTTGGGCTCAATTGCCAGGGAGGAAGGAGAGAAGAAAGTAGAGAGGGAGGGAAGGAGAGAGAGAGCTTATGCACATGCATACTGTTTGAATGCTACCTTGTATGGATGCCTTTATTCAGTTAGGTTGATTTTTATACATTTTGACTCCTGCAGTAGCAGTAAAAATATTAGAAAATTAAACTCCGTATAAGAAGCGATATTAAAAAACCCCACAGAGAGCCCTTTCTTGTTAAATCATGGATGCACCTGTGCCCCATATGATACAGTTGCAAGTCAAGGAGACCAGGTGCTGGTGCCTTTTTATTTGGCCCTCTAATCTTCCCAAGCTCTTCTCTCAGAGTCCATGCAGCCTGCTGCAAGCCGCAGTTGTCTGTGCTCTGCCTCTTTCCTCCTATCCTCTGTCTGGCCCTTGAGGTTCTTCAGTATCATCTGGCTAAATACCTTGGTGGATGGTAAGAATCTCATGCACTGGATCATTTGAATGACACAGGAGCCAAAGCTTCACCTCAGTCTATGCTTTAGACACAGCTCTTAGCTGGGCAACGCGGAGGTTTCAGGCACTGCTGCTGACCAGGTCTTTAGAGTTCCCTGAGAACTGTCAGAATCTGCTACTCCACACGGGGAGTCTGCCACGGACAGGGTGAGGCAGGCTTTGACTGCACCTCTACAGTAGTTTTCTGGAACGGGGTTGGATCTGATCCAGATCACTCATATCCATCCCTTTCTTCTCATTTTAGTACTTCTGGTCAACTTGAGATCCCATAGCACAGATTATTGCAAAAATGTCTTTATTGATCATTTTGTCAACCTAACCTCTTTCTACTTTCATTCTAGATGTGACCATCAGAACAATTTTTATAAAACCTAGGTTGGATCATTTAACTTTTCTGCTTGAAAACCTTAAATGTCTCCTCAATTATTCATTTTAATTTTAATCTTTTTATTTTTGGAGACAAGTTCTCATTATGTAGTTCAGGCTGACCTTGAGCTCCTAGTCCTTGAACTCCTCTGGCCTCAGGCTCCTGAGTGCTGGGATTACAGGTGTGTGCTTCCATGCCTGGCCGTTATTTCTCAGTCTTAAGCAATTGTTTTATTGAAATATAATTCAAATGTCATAAGGCTCATCCATCTCAATGGTCCAGTTTAATGGATTTTAAAGTAATCATCACCACAACTAGAGCTGAATTGTGTTCCCTATCTCTATGTTCAGGTCCCAATCTCTAATATCTGAGAATGTGGCTGTATTTGGAAATAGCTTCTTGCAGGGGTAATTAAGGTGCAGTGAGGCCACATGGATGTGCCTATTCTTATATTTTTGATGCTCTTAAAGAAGGTGCCGGAATAGGTCAACACACAGACTAGGTGACAACAATGTACCAGTGCAGACACAACAAGAATGCACACGTCTCTAATCCCAGCGCTTGGAAGGCTGAGGCATCAGAATTGCTGCGAGTTTCAGGTCAGCCTGGGCTCCACAGTGAGCCCCTGTCTCAACATAAAACAAAACAAGACAGAAAAGACAAGAAAAAAGAATTCAGCTGTCTGCCAGCCACAGGGACCTGTAGACATCTTGATCTTAGATTCTAGACTCCAGAAATGTGTGTGAATAAGTGCCTGCTGTGTGTGGCACCCAGAGTGCAGCATTTTATTATGGTGGCCACCCCGAGCATAGTAATAAAACCACCATCTAATCTGAAGCACAGTCATTGTTCCATCATCCTATTTGCCTTTGTCTCCCCCAGGCATAGTTGAACCACAAATCCACTTTCAGTTCTATAGATCGGTCTATTCTGAACATTTTATTGAAGTGAAAATGTGTGGTCTTCTGTGACAGGCTCCTTTCATTAGCATATTTTTGCAGATTACTCCACACTGTGGTAACTGTCTACAATTCTTTTCACTGTTAAGTGAAATTCCATTGTGTGGCATACCGCATTCTATTTAGCTACTTAGTAGCTGGTAACATTGGGATCATTTCTGGTTATGAATTTTTTTTTGTATTAAGGACCAAGAACAAAAGTCATCTGAGGCCTCTAGTTTCTCCACATTCTTCACAGTGCTGGCCATGGTCTACATTTTTGATAATCATTATCCTGGTCAACGTGGAGTGATAAGTCTTATGGTTTTGAGTTGCGCTTATCTAATGGCTAATTTTTGTTCTGTTGTGAATATTTTTTTCATGAAGTTATTGGCCATTTTTATACCTTTGGGGCATGTTTTCTTCAAAACGTTTATTCATTTTCTGATGGTTTGTTTTTTATATTGGACAACAAGAGTTTATTACATATTTTAGATCCAATTCTCTTATCAGCTACATGACTTAAAAATATTTCCTCTTCTTGCGTAGGTTGTCATCTTACTTTTGTGATCTTATCTTTCTTTCCATAAAAGTTAAACACATCTGCTTTTTTTATTGCTGGTTTCTATCTTCTAAGAATCAAATGCCTCATGTAAGGGACCCCCAAATTTATTCTTACACAATATTCTAAGAATTTTATAGCTGTAGTTCATACATTTAAGTTGATGACCTATTCCGAATTCTGCTTTCTCTATGTGCAGTCCTAAGTAAAGAGCTCACACTTTGCCTTTAAATAATCAGTTATGCTAGTGTATTTGTTGAAAAGCCTTTTCCCATATAGAAATATCATGGCATTTTTAAAAATAAACCAATCACAAATACAAAATTACATTTCTGGATCCTTAAATCTATTCTAATGATTTATAATTCTCCTCCTAGTGGTAGACTGTTTTAGTTGCTGTAGTTTGGAAGTAAATTTTGAAATAAAGAAGGACAAATTCTCTAACTTTTTCTTATTTTAAGATTTTCTTTCCTCTGCACTCCTTCATTTCCATACAAATTTTAGGATTAGCTTATTAATTTGTGTCAAGAAGTTAGCTGAAATTTTGACAGAACTGTTTTGAGTTGGTACAGCAGTTAGTGTGGGTATTGACATCCTGACGTAACAGGTCTTCTGACCCATAAGTGTGGAATTTCTTTTCATTTATTTCTATTTTGTTTAATTTCTTTCAACAGTATTTTATGGATTTGAAGATTTTATTTGTTTATTTTCATTATTTAACTTCATTTTCAATGAAATAAAATAGTAGAATAGAAAGAAAATGTATTAGTCTATATATTAAGTTCATTTGTTCTTAATTTTTTAATTTTCTTATTCTGTTGTGTATAGAATCCTTTTCATGCATATAGACTTTCATTTTAAATCATTTATTGCTATTTTATAAACATATAATCAGTTTTTTTGTGTTGATCTTTGTATTCTGCAAATCTGATAAACTTGTTGATTTCAATAGTTTTTAGTGTTGGGCTGGCCAAATAGCTCAGAGGATTAAAATGCCTGCAAGCAGGCGCAGGGGCTGGGGGTTTTATCTCCGGGCCTGCCGTGCTGGCCCCACCCCCGAGGCATGCTGAGGTGGCAATGGAGACCGGGCGTGGTGGCGCACACCTGTAATCCCAGCTCTTGGGAGGCTGCAAACAGGTGGATCACTAAGAGTCCAATCTAGTAGTGAGACCCTGAACACCCTGTAGGCCCTTCCCTAACAATGTAAGTAAATA
Source organism: Octomys mimax (assembly GCA_002564305.1). Classification (NCBI taxonomy): domain Eukaryota; kingdom Metazoa; phylum Chordata; class Mammalia; order Rodentia; family Octodontidae; genus Octomys; species Octomys mimax. The sequence goes on along the minus strand of NDGM011157031.1, from coordinate 501 downwards.
AATAAAATAGTTTCTAGTGGATTCCTTGGGATTTTCAATATACAAGATCATAAAATCTGTGAACAGAAATAATTTTACTTAATTCTGTCCATATGGACGCCTTTTGCTTCCTGATTGTTCTGTTTAAAGCTTCTAGCATAATGTGGAATAAAAACAGTAAACAGACATCTCTGTTCAGTTCCTAGTCTTGGGGCGTATCTAATCGTTCAACGTTAATTATTGCATGAGCTGTAATTTTTCATAGATGTCTTCTATTCGTTCAAGAGTGCTGTTCTATTTGTATTTTATTGAATGTTGCTGATCTTTACCAATTCAAAGTGTATATTTAATGCTTTTTACATGTTCATTGAGGTAATGATGTAGCTTTGTCTTCTAATCTATTACTCTTGTGTGTCACACCTTGTGAAAGTGCTATTAGACCCTGGAAAAGGAGTAAGGAGTGGGGCCGGGGAGATGGCTCAGTGGAATAAGTGCTTCCCTGGCAAGCGCAAGGGCCTGAGT
>NDGM011157016.1:0-13982 GCA_002564305.1 Octomys mimax | reverse complement strand
ACTGCTGAGCACCAGGAACTGTCACCCTACCTCACTGCTTCCTCCAGGCTTCCATCTGCATCCCCCTCAGCTCTTTCTTAATTTTTGTTTTTTGAGATAGAGTCTCACAGAGTCATTAAGTTGCCCAGGCTGGGCTCAAACTTGCAGTCCTTTGGCCTCACACTTCCAGGTCACTAGGATTATGGGTGTGCACTACCATGCCTAGATCGGAGCATGATCTGAGCACTAGGGAGAAAGGAAGCATTGGAGAAGACCACTGCTGGCTTGAGTATTGCTTTGGTGCAGCGTCCTAGCTTGGTCATTTAATGGCTGTGTTAGTGGTAAAGGTTATTACTCCCTGTATGCATCAAATTAAAAAAAAATTTAGAAAGACAGGATTGTGTTTCATTGCCTACACTGGCCTGGGACTGTTGGGTCCAAGTAATCCTCTTGTCTCAGTCTCCCAAGTAGCCAGAACTACAGATGTGTGCATCCAGTGAGCCTCCAGTGTCTGATACAGAATATATAACAATCCCAGTATTGGCTCCAGAGGATTGTTAGAGAAGTCGGACAAAGTGGTGTATCTCTAGCTGCAAGCAGATCTCAACATAGCACAAGTAAAAATGAAGCTAAAGTAGCACGCGTCATGAAAGGTCTAGAAGTAGATTTCAGTGTAACTGAGTACGGGGGCCTCAGTGTCAAGGTTCTGCCTCTGTGTCTCTAGGGTTTCCTTCCTGTATTTGCTTGTATTTGCTCCACTCTCACAAGTTCTCTCCAGCTTTCCACTTCCATCTTCCTAAGTGGTAGCAGCAGCATAGTTTCGGCAACGCTGGAACTAGTCCTCATTAGATCAATCTGTGTCACCCAAGACCAGTGACCATGGTCAGGGAGATGAGCAATCTGAGAATGTCAGTCCGGCTCACACTCTCGCTGACTCTAAGTGTGTGTGTGGAGGGAGGTGGTGGTGGTGCTGGCAAGTGGAGGGGAAGCGCCTCAAAGTAAGACCCAGGCGCCAGTTTCAAGGGGTGGGAAATGCACGCTATTTTCAAATGGAGGGGAAATCTACTCCAGGTCCACCAGAGCAGCTCCTACAGAGATGACCCTATGAGCATGTTTGGTGTTATCATTACTGCTTTGAGAATGATTAATATGAAACTAATGGTCATGTTTCCAATTGCAATGGACAGGATAAGTGACAAATTAGAAGGGGCCAGCCAGGGCTGTTACTGAAGGCACCGCAGAAGACTTGGAGAATCCACCCATCAGAGAACCTAAAAATACCCCGTGGGCCGTTTTGCTCCTTCACAGTTCCTGAAAGCCAGGTTGGATGCCGCAGAGGGCAATTACAAACTGTCTTAATAATGACCCTCTACATAGTACGTTCTTTTGTAGTGATGGAGTGGCCCCCGACCTTTTTGGAATTAGTTAGCTCTCTATTAAGGCTAGTCAATGAGTTAATTCATTTCCTAAGGGAGCCAGATTTTATGGAACTGTCTTATCGTCATCAAAATTTCGTACAGGGCTGTGCCTGGAGTAAGGAACAGTGTTAACACGTGTTAGGTTAATCTGGGAGTGAGGAAAACAATTTATGCACATTTATATGAAGTCCCGTGTAACAATTAAAGCTCGCCCTGACATCAAGTCCAGCACTTTGGTAGCTTTTTTTTTTTTTTTTTTTTTAATTTCAGGGAGCATACACTGGCAAAATAACAGAATTCATTCTCTCTTCCAATATTTTCCTGTTCATATTTTCTAATTTGGACTGGCCTTATTCTCATTAATCCAAAGTAGTGTGATTTCACAGGACACATCCTCTTGAATACTTGTTCCTTCATTGCCTCACTCCTAAAACGCTGTTTTCTTATTTTAGTTTTCCAAAAATGTAATTATTTCCAGCTCTTCCATTTTAAGCTCAGGGTTCTTTGAAATGAACCATGTTAAAGATAAATACCTTGCAAATAAACTCTTAAAGACAGACACTTCAATTTCAGACCTTATTTTGTTTATAGCTCTAAAAGGTCAGTATCAAATTCTTATTATTTATAATCCCATTATGTCCCGAAGACATTGAGTCATGAGATATTTCAGGCTGATTGATATTCTTTCTTTCTTTCTTCTTTTTCTATTACTGCAGTAAGATCAGTCTCAGTTTCTTAAAAATGAGATTCAAGATCCATTTCATTTGGAAAGATCACATGGCAAACAGGAAGCATAGATAGTTTATGAGTGAAATCCTTTTATTTTTGCAGTGAACTTTTAATAAGTTTAATTCTTTGTTTCCCATCCATTATGCCTTAAGGACAATGTTCTCCTTGATTTATGATGTACACATTTATTATTTTCCTAAGCTAGAATCAATACCTACAAGGTGCTCTGGTTAATTAGGGAACATTTTATTATTTGGTTTTTTTTTTTTCATTAAAGAATTCTTAATCCAGTTTTAGCTGCTCATTTCCATCATAACCAGTATTTTTGGGGTTTAGATGGTAATCTTGATTCATAACCCATTTTTTGTTGTGCATTTCCAAGATTTTGACCAGTATTTTGGGACTTATTTTTCCCCATTTGATGCTAATTGCTGCAATATTGTCTTCGAGTCACCTTATTAACCAACAGAGTCTGGCCATGTTGTAATTTTTGTTTTCTGTATCAAGAGCTGAACTCAGGACCTCACGCTTGCGGGTCAGGCACTGTGCCCCTGAGCTACACCCCCTGTCTCCATGGTGTAAGTTAGGGGCAAATGGTTTAAATATGGGGACTCATCCAACATCTATTGGCTTAATTTGGTTACCAGAGAAAAAGATTCTAGATGTATCCATACCAGCCAGAGTAGGCATGTACAGAAAATAAAAATTTATATATACATTTAAAATTTTATTATCATTATTATTTTAAATAACCAATTTGCCTGTCCAGAGAATTCATAGGTTATATGAAAAAGATAAGAAAGTCACTTTTATTTAAATTTATGTGGGTGCAATTTATGATCCATCTAAGAGATTAGGGAAAAGCTTAAATTAATTTTTGTGTGTGTGTGTGTGTGGCAGGCTCAGCCCACACTGGGGATGAGGCTGGCACTGCATGTCGTGCCAGGGAGCAAACCACGGTCCCTGAATGTGCCTAAGCTTGCCTAAGCAGGCACTTTAGACTGTTGAGCTATCTTGCCAGCCCTAAAAAAATTTTTTTTGAATAAATGTCTCTCTGGGAAAGAATTGGAAGGAAAAACAGGTAAGCAATGTTTTACTTCGAAGCATGGATTTAAGCCATCGTGCACACAAGGTTGAAGTGTTCATCACTTGAGCATCAACAAGGAAAATGTTTTGCAATCGGAAAGCTGTCTATGGCGCACAGATATAACTATGATACTGTTATTTTTTAAACTGTCATTTCCTTAACATGACCTTACTGTAACCACTCTGGCAAAAGGAGGATACTGTCCTGGGGGCACAGAAGAACTCTGCTTTTTGTATCTTTATGTCATCTCTAGCCTTAACCCCTTTCACGTGGAAAGATGATTTACCTTAAAGAGATCACAAAAATATGTGTTGGTAAAAAAATGAAACCTTAAGCACTTTCTGTGCAGTGATGTGGCACTCTACATTGCATGATTATATTACAGTTTTATGGATGCCAAAATGACCAGCTGGCTCTATTTTCTTAGGCAAGCAAATGGCCCATATCCTAACTCTATGTAATACCTCCTGAGATAAGTAGGTTGTCTACATTGTGGGAATGTCCAGGACGTGAAGATGGAGAACATGCTACTACAGTCAATACTATGTTAGCTTTGGCTGGTGATTTTACATGGATCTAACTCTGTTGTTCTTTATATCTCAAAATGAACAGGTTGACTACTCATTATTTTATCTGAGGCTAGACTTGTACAGAGGATTTGAAATTACCCATGGATTGGGTATAAATCTGCTCAGAAAAGAAAGGAAAACAAAATTCAGGATGACCCATTAGGTTTTGGTTATCTAAAATAATTTATATGGCTATTTTGGTCCCAGATTTTTAAATTTCATTGAGGTTTAATTGACAGATAATAGCATGGGCTTTAAGTATATGATTCAATGGTTTTTTAGTAACTTGTACAGCCGTGAAGCATCACAACAACGTGAGTTTTAAGTGTTTTCGTCGCTCTCCAAGTGCCCATCTGCAGTCACTTTCTCTTTTCCTGCCCACCTCCAGGGAGCCGCTAGCCTTCTCTTTCTGCAGATTTGCCGCTCGCGAGCCTTCCGTACAATGCATCCATGTGACATGTGATCATCTGTATTGGCTTCTTTCCCTTGAGATGACATATTTGGAGTCTACCCACAGTGCAGCACTCAGCAGTACTTAGCTCATTTTTATAGTCTGCCACTGTGTGAAAAGCACCTCATCTTGCTTCTCCATTTACCAGCTGATGGATGTTTGGGTGGTTCCTACACTTTGGCTGTCATGAATAATGCTGAAATGCACACGCACGTGAGAGCCTTCCCATGGACATACGTTCTCAGCTCTCCTAGACACCTAGGAGTGATGCTGCTGTGCCACGTAGTAAATGTGCCACGTAGTAAATGTGCCACGTAGCAAATTTATATGTAACATTTAAAGAAACTTCCAATCTATTTTCTGAGGAAAACGCACCACTTTATCTTCTTGCCAGGATTGCACAGGGGTCCTAGTTTGTCTACATCCTTGTCAACACTTATTGTTACATGTCTTTCTAATTCTAGCGATGTCTGCTTGTGTGCCATGGTGTCTTACGGAGCTCAGTGGGGATTCAGTCTCACTGATGCCAGATAATTCAACTGCTCGCCAGATAACTGTGGCATATCTACTAACTACCAGGCTCTGTACAAGTATAAAAAATAATAAAGCAACGTCCCTGACACCAAGGAACGCCCACATTACTAAGAGAACAAAAGCGCTGCATGTGTTTCAGTCCTCGCCCTTAGGGCCTTCTAGATACTGTATCTGCCCCTTCCTTGGCCCTTCGCCCCTGCGGGTAGTGCTGCACACGGACTCCTGGGACAAAGTGGCTGCTCTGTGGCCCAAGGAAGAGAAACAGCGACTCAAATTCCGGCTCAGCGAAGTTGTAATGAAGACAGCACTAGCGTAAATAAGGCCGATCGTGTGGGATCTGAATTCATCATTGCTAGATGGGGCAAAGATGCGTAGGTAGAGGGAGCAGGGGAGAGGAGGGGGGGGGAGCCGCCCCTGCTGCACTGGTGAGAGAAGCCACACGGAGACGCCTCGGCTGTTCTCTGCTCCGCATCTTTTTACATAACGCCCTGCAACACTTCACTTCTTCTGAACTTCTGCGAAGCTGCTGGAACATCGTGCTTAACCTCGACTGCCTCTGCTCATCTGAGCTGCTCTGAGTAGATTTCTGCTGCTTGTAATGGAAGAACTTAAAAGAGTAGCGCTGTAGCACTCATACTCATTGTGTGAACGTTATCACGTCTTTAAGCCTAAATCTCTAAAAACAAACCCTGTCATTGGCTTCCCAGTCATCCTCCTAGGAGTTTTCCTCAAGAAACTAACTGAGGCTGAGAGCAAATATTTATCTAGCAAGACGTTCCACAGAGCACTGTTTACAATGGAGAATAATGGAAGTTGAGGTGACCCTCCAGAGGCTGCATGAATAACGGGAAAGTCTACTTTGGAAAATTGTATTTTCATGTAAACCTTATTGACTTTTTAATAACATGAGAGTTTAGCTCTGTGTCATATAATATGATTTATGAAATGGTATCACGTTATGACAGGATTTTTTTCATAAAGCTTCATTACGTTCGGAGAGCCACACGTAATATACGACATGTTAATTCTTCCTTTTCGGTCCTTGTAGGCCAGCTCTTCTGACTGGCCGTCATTTATCAATTTTTTCTTTTCTGACTCTGAGCCCACGAACAGCATTTAGTTCTCCATGCTGTAAAGGTGAGCAATGAACTGTGTAAGCCAGATCCCTGGTCTGTGTTCCCTTCCTCCTCCTAAATCCCATACTTTATCGTTAGGGGCTGTATTTAGGTCTCCCCAAAGCCTCACCGCACCACAGGAGGGGCTTCTCGGAGGAGCCTGGATCTCGGTGTGTGGTGCTGGGAACAAGCATGTGATGCTGGGGTTGACTCATGAGGAGAAGCTAGGATTGAGGCTGCCTCATCCTGGGTGTGAGTGCTGCCCACCCTAAAGGTGTTCAGCTTGGCAGGATGTAAGAGACAGGAAGAGGGTCAGCGCTTGCCTGTTGCTTGCTGCTTCAGTACTTCAATTGTCTCCCCTCAGCGATGCCCCTCTGCCATGCCACCCCTCCTTGGAGCCAGCCAGCTATGGACTGAAATCTCTACAGACTGTGAGCTATAGGAAACCTTTCCACCTATAACTTTGGGTGTGAGGTTCTTTGTTTTGGGAAAGTAACTAAAGCATTTACCCTGAAGTCTCTGGGACTAAGAAAGAATTACCAGTAATCTGAGGGCTCTCCTTTGGCTCTCTTCTGCCCTCCACACTGCTCGTGTCTTAGGAGCTTGGTCCACAGGGTTTCCATTTTGAGAGGTGGTGTGGAACCTTTAAAAATTGGAACCTAGTGAGAGGTCCTCAGGTCATGGGGGTGCTATCCTTGGAAGAGCACATTGGTCTCCCCAAGTGAGTTGCTGGTTATGATCAATCTTCTACGAAGGCCTCAAGCCAAGCCCCGAGTCTCTCTGTGTCACCCTTCACTGTGTGATCTCTTCTGCCTACACAAGCTGTCATGGTTGCTATCTGTCATGGCCTTCACCAGAGGCCGAACCCATTGAGTTGTCAGATCTTGAACTTCCAACCCCAAACTGTGAGCTAAACAAATCTTTTTTTTTTTTTTGTAGAGGTGGCCTGTCTCAGTTGTGTCATTATAACAACAAAAACTGACAAATATACTCTGAATAGCTGACTGTTATTTATTCAGCAAACTTGATGCCCACCCATCCCAGCTACTGTTCATATCAATTGGAAAGAAGTGGCAAGGAGGGGAGGTCCCCAGTGAGCCCCCATGAGCTTCCATACTGAGTCCTGGTACCTTAGTCACAGTGACCAAGGACTAAGAATGTGTGCAGATTCTTCCCAAAGCGTATGAGAGATAATGTCAGCACGTGGTGATGTTGCTCTATTTTGAATGATGCTTTTTGGAGATTGCTGCCTGAGTCCTGCCCCAAAGCCAATCCCTTCCCAAGGGCACCAGAAGTGGATCTTGGTAAAATGAGTACTTTTTGCCCCCCAGACAAGTAGTCCACCCACAACAACTCAGCAGAGGGACTGAGCAGAAGGCAGTGGACTTCTTGAATCATGGGGGTGAGCGATAAAAGCTGCAAAACCCAAACCAAAGTCAAACTGAACAGAACAACAACAACAACAACAAAAAAAAACACCTGAAGACTGTGTAGTGATTGATGGGCAGAGCAAATCTCATCTCCTAATCCTGGCTGACTCCCCAGAGCCCTTAAAAATCCCTTGAGTGCTCCTGACTCACCTGGAAATGTAAGATACCACCAAGACGCCAGGCCTTTGCTGGTTGTCTAGCCATAGGTTTGAAGCAGTGCTGAGATGAGAGACCTGAACACAACCAACTAGGAAGGAGGCTTCTGAGAGGAGGTGAGGGTCACAGGGCCAGGCACGAATGTGCATGCACTGTAGGAGGGCAGGGCTGGTGGGCCACCATCTTAGCTGGGAGCATGAAGCTCTCAAGGATTCTAGTGGAGGCTCTGCTTGACCTTTAGGGCCTCCTGGGAAACTGAGGAGCCCTTGGTTTTCCACTTCACACACTTGGGCCCAAGTGTGGAAGACAAAACCCTGACAGGCACTAGGTGAGTGGTTGTGGGAAAGCCTCACACAAATCTGGGGCAATGGAGAACTGGTAAGGTTTACAGCAAGAGAAACAAAATGGCAGTAAGATTCTCGGGCAGGGCCTGCCCATGAAGTCATATGGTGTCCAGCCCTTATGGGCTGCCTACCACAAATCAGGTGAGGCCAGGCCTGTGTCCTGGGGGAAAGTAGGGAGAGCAGCAGGCTCATGCTCATCAGAGCTTCCCCTCATGGCTGGGTGGCTTGGTTTGTGAAACTGGGCAGGGAATGTGATTATGATCCCTAAGATCCCTCAAGTGCTAAGAACCTTTCACAGCGCAGTGATCTGTGTACAACCCCGGGGAAGGTCACCTGCACTGGCCAGCAACTTCAGCAGGGGACATGAGGGTCCTGGAGTCACCTAGGCACTGATTTCAGTGCAGCCCATGGAGGGAAATCTTGAATTCCTGAATTTGCTGACCTGTTTGAGATGAGGTGGGAGGAAAAGGCTTTTAGTAAATGATGCTCTTTAATCTTTGGTGTGTTACTCAAATAACCGTGAATGAATGGAATTACAGTCTTTGGGCAGTTTAGCAAGATTCTTTATAGCAAGCTTGGCTCCTACCAGCGGACTATCACTCTAAAAGCACTCTGGGAGCAATTACACACACAGTAACCCCTTATTAAGCAGCAATTTTATCTAACCTTCGCGTTTCCTTCTGAGTGTGAGAATGAAGAGAGAGATGAATTAAAACCCACAAGAAGCTCCATATGCTCTGGCTATGGAGAGTCTGGAGAGAGGGTGGCATTTGGATACAGCAGCTCCACACACAAGGTGGAGGACAGGGATTTCAGTTAACACCTCCCACCCTCCAACCACCCACTTTTCAAATTGGTCCAGATTCCCAGGGCTGTCAGAGGAAAGGGAGGTGTAGGAGGGAAATACTGATTTGCTGGCACTGTCCCCAACTCAAGTGGCAAATCCCGCTGTAGAGCGAGGGTGTGCACTGAGGTTATGCACAGCTGAGAAACTGCAGGAGGCAGAACCTCTTCTGCAGGTGCCGGTCAGGTTTTCTCTGTTCTAATTCATCTCAATTCTCAATGGGAACATTTTCTAGAGTAGACCTAAACCTAAATTATTTTATAAAAAATTATGCCTGGGTATTAGGTGCTCAAAGAAACAGACACAGTTAAGTGGGAGAGAGCAGAGGAATCCAAACAGATCTCAAATATCATTTTTAAAAACAGGCTTCTTGGAGCTCTCCAATTCAACAAGTGTTGCTTGACTAGGTTGTAGAGCAGCAGATAGTTGAGCTGGAGAACACACTGTTGGCATGGATGTAGTGACTGTAAATGTGGCTGAAACTGATCATTCTTTTTTAAAAAACAGACTCTTATTCTTTAAAGAGAGTGCAAATTAGTATTAAAACAGAAAAAGTTTACAAGTGGTACAGAGTTTCACTAAACAAAATCATATGAATTCCACAGTATTTGTTCTATTGTATAGTGCTGTTTTCTGATCAGTTGTTCATATTACTGGATATACACATGCAAAATTAGGAGGAGAAAGAAAAACAGAAATAGTATATAAGAAAGTAAGAAGAGAGAAAGAGGTAAAATAACTGAAAAAAGAAGACAAAACAGATTAATCACTAACTGCTCCTTTCTATACACCAGCAGAAGTGCACAGTACATCTGTCCAAACCATCCTCTTTACATACGTAGGTACATCTGTTTCCCCCACTCCCTTTCCTGGACTCGTCCCAGTAATATAGCAGCATAATCTGTCATAACTAAATATTGGAAGCAACAAAATGCCCATCAACTGAGGAACAGATAAAGAAGATGTGGTATTTTTACACAGTGGAGTATTATTCAGCTATAAAAAATGATAAATTTGAGGCTTTTGTCTGTAAACTAGAGAACATACTCTTAAGTGACACAAATCAGACCCACAGGTGCAAACATCGTATTGTCTCCTTAGTGTGAGAATCTGAAGGAGAAAATAAAATGTGAAGGGTACAATAGATGCTGGGAAAAGGGAATAAACCTGTTCAGATCCTCTTTCTGTTGCTTGAGCATTTGTATGCTCTCCTGTTTTATAAAAATATTTTCAGGCATGCTTTTTTGTACATGCTGCCAACTAGAGGTAGGTTTCTAACTTATTTTTCCAGTAGGGGCAGTCATCTGCCATCCCTTTACCTGTCTGCATGCTCCCTTTTCTCTTGGGATTCTCCTGACTCTCTGGGGTCAGGTTCTTCTCCGGGTCCTAATTAGCCTTCATCTGACCGGTTCCACCAAATCCAGCTGGCATGAAATGAGAGAAACAAGAGTCGTGTCACTTCTCATCCCCTCTTTTGGTTATTATTGTTATGTAACAAACACATAGTGATTTAAATAATAATGATTATTTTATCTTTCATGGTTCCTGTTTATGATAATTTGGGAAGAGCTCAAGTGTTCAGTTCGGGATGAAGGTCTCACGTGCAACTGTAATCAGAAGGTGTCTGGAGTTGGAACAGCGGGGACTGGCCAGGCCTTTCTCTTCCCCTGCAGCCTCAGGATTTCCCTCTGTGATTCTGCATGGACCATGGTGGGCTTCGTGCAACATGGTACCCACAGGGTGGTGGAGGTATTTACCCAGCAGCTCAGGGCTTCTGCATGGGTTAAAAGAGCAGAAACAGAATTTAAGATCTGACCTTGCAGGTCAGTTGCTAAGAGTTGGAGAAAACCTCCACTCTGTAAAATTTGTGTTGGAATTTCATTGGCATTTGGGTAGTATTGGGAGGTAGGCGTCCTTCTGAGGTGATTAGGCTAAGGGCTAGTGCCTTTATCTCGGGACTAAGTCTTCACAGGAGGAGGCTGTTAGGACAGTGAAGCTGCGCCTTGCATTTTGCCTCTTCTGCACACGATCATTCCACCCAGTCATGTCACAGTGTGAGCCTGCACAAAAGTGGCCACCTGATGTGGAGCTGGCCACCCACCCTTCAGAGCCAAGATTCCTCAAACCCTCTACTCTTCATAAATCACTTGCTCCAAGGCATTCTGTTATAGCACCGAAAAAGAGACTAGGATAATAACTCTGTGTCCTGAGGGAAAATGCAGTCATCTTTGGAAAATATAATCTGCCACAGTCCTCTGCCGGTTATCCATTCCAGTCTCCTTCTTGGCTAACACACTAAGCTCTTTGGGAAAACAGACAGGCAAAAGAGAGACTCCTTCCCACATCCACTCAGCTAGTGAAGCAATGCCTGGTCCTTCCAACAAAACCAGATCACCTCTGCAAAGCCATCATCTTTTCTCCTTGATGTAGCGCCCTCCTCTGAACTATACAATTACAGCTATTAGAGCATGTCTTATATTTACAAATCACAGTGCCAACTAGCTTACTTTGTGTCAGCGTGTGTATTTCTCTCACCTGCAAATCTGGCGTCATAAACCTTGGTGTGCCTGCTCATCCCCACTGCCACCCAGGCGCTGAGATCCCATGAGACGTTGTTTGCTTTCTCATGGATATATGTTGGATATGTATGTTGAATTAGCGAATGGAAGAAAAGAAAAGACAAAAGCAATGAATAGGGAGTGATGTGAGAAAATCATAATTGGGCCTTTAAACGCTGTTCTTTGGAATTGCTGGGGCTCAATGTGCTTTTCTGTGGGTGGTGGCTGAGTCATAAGATTCTAACTCTGCTCAAAGAAGGGCTTCATCAGAGACACCTATTATTTACTCCTAGCGTCCCTGGAAATGCTATCGCCTTTCATGCTCACAAGACCAGTGAAAGGCAGAATTGTTGACAGACCAACGTGTAAATTAAAGGGCTGGGATACATCATTAGCCATATGGTCTCCTAGGAATGGAGACTTGCCTATAGTAGGTGAAATTTGTAGTGTTCTGGACCCTAGGACCATATGGTTGTGTCTAGGGATGCCGGCAGAAATAAATACTTGACTTTTAGTACAAGATTATTTTTTGCTCTTCCTCTTCCACAGCCGTAGGGATGTCTTTCTGCTGCAAATTTAAATGCACAATATGAATAATTGCTTCAAATCCTTTTACTGAGTTGTTAGTGTTAGTTTTAGCCTGTGCGTGAAATAGGTTAATCAAGGTCCATCTGTACAGGGGGTCAGTGACCATGGGCTGATTCTGATGTGGGCAAGGAGCATGGTGTAGACCCTGTGACTGGGCTCAGCTGTGGCCCTTTGGACTGGGCTGATTGCTGATCCAGGACAAACACCAGAGCTAGCACTGTAAAAGATGGCCTGGCTCTGTAAAATATTCCCTTAAATGGAAATCAAGGAATAAAACAAGAGAAACTGCACCAGCAACCGGCAATTGGGAATGAAACAAACACCATGATGATTTACAGCAACATTAGACAAATTAGATACTTAGGGATAAATTTGATGAAAATTTAAGTAAGACCTGTACACTGATAGCTACAGAACATTGCTGAGAGAATTTTAAAACTAAAAAAGTGAAAAGATTCTGTTTCATGGTTTAAATAAGTCAGTATTATTAAGGTATCAATTCTCCCTCAATTGATCTGTGGATATCATACGATGCCACCAAAATTTCAACAAGCTGTGTTGTTAAATAGCCTAAACTACTTTGAAAATGGGAAGAGTTGGAGAAAGGGTACCCTTGATACCAAGAATTATTTCAAAGCTAGAGTAATCACAGACTTTGGGTCTCAGAGCAGGAGAGAAAAATAGATCAGAACAGAAGTGAAGAGTCAAGAGATAGACACTAGGGCTGGCCTGATGGCTCAGCGGACGAAAGTGCCGCTTAGGCAGAGCACAGACACTGGGGTTGGAACTCCGACCTGCCGTGCCGGCCCCTCCCGTGGGGTGCACTGAGGTGGCGGCTGAGACTGGGTGTGGTAGTGCATGCGTGTAACCCCAGCACTCGGGAAGCTGAAAACAGGCGGATCACAACGAGTCTGATCTACATAGTGAGACCCTGTAGACCCTGTAGACCCTGTCCTAAATACAGAAAAAAAGGAAAGGAAAAAGAAAAAAAAAAAAAAGAAATAGACACATATTTTGTTAATATGATTCTGAAAATGACAGTTCAAGGGATAGACTTCCCTGGAAGTGATGCTGGAACAATAGTATATTCGTGCATCACACAATGAGCTGTGAGCCTTGCGTTAGGCAGCCTTTCTGTTGCTGACATGGTGTCCAGAACCCACAGCTGAAAAAAGGGGGAGGTTTATGTGGCTCAACATTTAGAGGACTCAGTCCATGGTTGAGGCTTTTCAAGGCAGGAGCACTGCAAGAAAAAAAGCAGCTTTAGAAAGCTTCTTGGCTCACAGTGCCCAGAAAGCAGAGCCAGAAAACCGCACTGGGATGAGCAGGTGAGGGTCCACGCAAAGTACCCAGCCATGACTTCACAAACCACTTTACAAAGGACTGTAAAGGACTTTGGGGCAGGTGAGATAGCTCAGCAGACTAAAGTGCCTGCTTTGGCAAGCTCAGGGGCCAGTGTTCGATCCCTGGTCCCACAATCTGAGCCATTCCTGACCCTGGGCACACTGAACCCATAACCAAGTCTGGGCATGGTGGTGCATGCCTGTAATCCCAGTGCTGGGGAGGCTAAAAACAGGAGGATCATTACAAGGCCAAGCTGTGTAGTGAGAACTTGTACCAAATACATAAATGAAAAACAAACAAATAAACAACAACAACAAAAAGACAAAGGACTATCCTTCAGTGGGGATTTTTTTAATCCAACAGAGTTGCCAAATCAGGATTAAGAGTCAAAATTCATAACTCAATCACCAGATAAACACAACTTCAAGGACGAATCCCAAAACTATCAAAAAATAGAAAATCTTTGTGATTTTGAGTTAGACAAAAGCACAGTCCATAATATAATCAGTATATTGGACTTTGTTACAACTAAAAACTTTTGTATGAAAATTAAAAGGTAAATCACAGACTGGAAGAAAATATTTGCAAATCACATATCTGAGAATACATTTGCATCTAACATACATAAAGATTTCTCAAAATATATTAATAAAAGACATCCAATATAAAAATGAGCAAAAGATTTGCCTACTTTGTGAAAAAAGTTATGTGGATAGGAAATAAACAAATAAAAGATGCTCAATATCATTTTTTTTTTACTTTTAATCAGCAAGCCATTTTTTCCCATAATTTTATTGAGAGACAAATAGCAATGAGACAGTTTCAAATCAAATTGG
>NDGM011156996.1:0-10625 GCA_002564305.1 Octomys mimax | reverse complement strand
ATTAATTAGTATTTAATTTTCTGAAAATTGCTTAATCTTAATTTTTGTTTTAAGATTTATACTGTATATTTGACTTACAATCTATTCAGAAGATATGGTATGATACTTATCCCTGGTACTAGAAACTTTAAAAAGTTTATTTCCATTTTTCATTGACTGTATAGTACTTATTCCACATATTTTATACAAACACACACATATATATATACATATATATATATTTATATGAAAAATATGTGTATAACCCAACATAAGATTGGTAATGTTCTTTAATGAACTTTTAAATTGGTTCGTCTAATATATTTCACATAGTCCTGCATAACTAGCATTTTGAGATCTCTTTATTCTTCCTCCAGGAGCATACAGCAACTTCTCTTGCCTTCTGAATTATGCTCTTTGTTATGCTATGTCTGAAAGTATTATAATATTTTGAGTTTATATAACTGGAAAATATTTTACTTTTAGTTTTCAAAGGAATGTTTGCTAAGTATAAAATTCAAACAGGACAGATCTGTCTTTTTCCTTTCTTTCAGTCCTTTAATTAGTCTAGTTTCTTATACACTTGGTCTTTTTTTTTTGTCTTTTTAATGAGGGATAAGATGCTATTTAATTTTGTTCTTCCATAGCTAATTTTTAATGTATATGCTGTAGTCATTTTTTTGATTTACAATAAGTTTTTGACAATCTCATTTTTGTGCATGAGTATGATTTATTCAAATTTCTTGTGCAAAAGTTTCATTTTTCTTGTAAATGTATTATAAGTTCAACTAAATCCAGAAATTTTAAATATTTAAGTATTTATTGCCTACCTTTTTCTACTTTGAGAATTCTAATTATATGAAGATAAGTTTCTTTATTTTGACACAGAATAATCCATTATATGACTTATCTGTAAATTCTTCTTCATTTCTATTTTGGACAATTTTTATTGTTATATTCAAGTTTGTAAATAATTTATTTACCATGTGCAATTTATTATTAATGTCATGAGATGTATTCACTTGAGAAATATTACTCTGGAAATCACTCCGTCTATATCTTATATCTTTTACATTTCAGTATTTGTCTACAATTTCTAATATGATATATAATTACTGATTTTCAATAAAGTTAGTAATAAAATAAAATACTTAAAGCTGAGTCTGGCCAAATAGCTTAATGGATTAAAGCGCCTTCTTAGGCAAATCATAGCAGCTGGGTTTGTTTCCCAGCATGTTGTAATGGCCCTTGCCCTGGGGCACACTAAGGCAGCAATTGAGACTGGGCAAGGTGGCACACGTCTGCAGTCCCAGTGCTTGGGAGGCTGAGAACAAGAGAACCACTTTGATTCCTATGTGCATAGTGAAACTCTGTAAACCCTGTACTAAAATACTAATATATATATATATATATATATATATATATATATATATATATAATTAGGATATATATATGTATATATATATATATATATATATATATATATCCTAATTTATAATTTCCATTTTTGTTTTTTACTCTCCCTTCTTAATGAAAGAAAAGGGTCACTGAAGTAAAGACCTGAAATTTTTCTAGGTGCATTGCAATTACCCTACTAGAAGTTTATCTAGTGTTCCTGTTCCATGCCACATATTCCTACATCATATATATAAACTTGAAGAGCTAGTTATAAAGCACTTACAAAGTCTTAATATTGAGATGTGGCTATAAATCTTTAGCACATCATGATTTTTATCAAATGTTTTTTCTCAAATTTCTTTCTACTACTCTTTCTATGCAATTTGATCAATCAATGGTATGCCTACTTACAAGGAAGGAAGTTTCAAAACTTATATTTGCAACATACAACAGTTGATTTCTCATACATGCACATAAAATCTCAATCACATGTAGCAATACTGAGGAAAGTATTGTACCATTCTGTGTGGTTCAAACATAGTTTTCTACTTAAATATTCTTGCCGGAACATTTGTTACATGCTATTGCCTAAATTTAACAAATTATGAGATAGTAAACGAGAAAGCAAGAGAGACAGCATTATCAAAGTAGTACAGAAACAGAATATCTGACAGGCAAGTGGACTTTCTCCCATTAGAGTCTAATCAGGACAGTAAACGGGCTGGTGTGCTTTCTGAGCACATGGTGTTCTATAAAGACTCATGTGATCTGTTTGGAGTGTCTTCGTGTCTTTCTGAAGCCAAGGTGGACCTATTTATCAAAATCCACTAAGGTTCCACCAGAAAATTTTTGTGACACACTCAGGTTTATCAACTAGTCCAGTACTCTATTCAGTATCTAAAGTATTACATGTCACTTTAAACACTTCATAGAATATTTCATTTATATAAGTACAGTGAAGTTTTTAAATCATTATTAAGTGTCTATGCGTTTGCACTTAGATTAAAATCAAGAAGTTTGACACTGGCATAAATGTAAGTGTACATGACATATCAGATGAAAATATAAAGAGCGGATATTTCAATTATCCAAATCTGAGAGAACACAATAGCCGGCATATTTGAGGTATAAATAGAATGACTTAGGAAAATTCTACGATAATTCATTTTACATATGTATGCTTTCATTTCTTGCCAACTTTTGTAAGGCAGCCTGAAGGGTAAAACATATCTTTTAACCATAATTTTCCTTTTATTTCTGTATAAAATAAGAGCTACACTCTTTTGCATTTCATTCCTTCAGTTCAATAATTAGGTTGTGAAATTAAAACTCTCTAATGCCTTTTTTCTAAATTGGAATATATGAAAAATAGAAAAACTTCTTGTCAAAGGGTAAGTGTTTATAGCCTTTGGACATTTTATTTGATTGCTTTATTTAGCTTCTGAAGCCAAGATGAAGAGAAATACTTGATAATGTGATTGCTGAGTAAATCTTCCTGAAAAAAGCTATTGGGCTGATACAGATCGCTGGCCTTTACATGCAGGCTCCCTTCTGATCCTGAGTTAGTTTCACTGGACTACAGAGAGAGGAATTGGATGCATATTGCAAGGCAGAATGTTTCTAAGAGCAGGACGGCAACATGAATAGAAGTGACCTTAATAATGGAAAAGAGTAATATGCCTGGGACCCAAATCTGTGACAACAGACATAGGAAAAATGAACCATGAACTAAACAGTCTTGAATGTAGAGGCAGAACTACTTTGAGCAAAGCAGACATTAAAATTCTCTCAAAAGATAAAAGGACAGTAATATAAAATACACTTCTACAAGCTGTTCAGCTTTAAGAAAACTGTTAGTTGTATTTATGTTATTACTTCTTGCAATGCTCAAATGTATAAAAACAAAAGGAATGAATTACACTGAAACCGTTGGTAATCCTTCTGTACTTTCAAATTACCCAAAAAATGTATTTGTGTAACTGAATATGTGAATAGCCCCTTCATCTGAGGGTTTTTCTTTAATTTTTACTTCTTTTTCATTATTACTGACTTTAATCGTGCCTAAGATACCTAACTTATATTAACTTCATTGTTGGATATTTTATTTTATTTGTTGCTAAAAGAAAATAGAAGGATTTACATACTCAAATAACACACTAAAGTTTAAACATGACCTTTAGTCAACTTTGACAGTAGCCAAAGTAAAAGATATAGCATAAAAAGATCTAATTTTCTACAAGAAAAATAATTTTAAATAGGAATATGTATTAATCTATAATCAAAATCTGATTATAGAAACTAAATATTGGTAAACTATACATGGTCATAAAGTTAATTTTGTAGAAAAGTAATGTTTACAAGGAATAAGAAAAACTTATTTTTAACATATAAATTAAAATTTCATTTCAGTAAAACCATGTTAACTCACATGAAGGACTCACTTTTACCTCAGAAGTATTCCCTGTACTCGCCACCTTCCAAAGCAATTAGAAAAGTCCTCTTCTGTGACCATAAGATTTTGCACAACACACGTAAATGCTGCTTCCAAACACCATCCAACAGAGGTAGGAACAAACATTCAAGGTAGTCCTCCTCTAACTTACGCAGCAGATCTGACCCCAAGAGACTTCTGGTGTGGCCCCAACATCAAAATGACCATGACAAGTGCAGTTTTTAAATTGATCCAGAATACAGAGCCAGTATAAGCATGCCCTTGGATAAGGCTTTATCTCATATAAAATGAGATAAAATTTATAATCATTTTTAATTATTTTGAATTATAAATTCAGTGGGACTGAGACATGAAGGAGATTTGACGCTTCTCACAAGGTAGCAGATAAGGAAATAAGTGTCCTGAACAAAGGGGGAAGGTCTCTACTGAGTGGGATTGTTGACAACTTGTCTTTCATTAGAATAATTTTTAATATAGAAATTCATGATAGTTTCTATCTCATGTCATAATCAAAGACAAAAATATTTCAGTGTGATGGGTGCATGAATGTAGAATATGCCATGGTTTAGAATGCTATTCGCATCCTTTCATATATGCTAGGCAATTAAGACATGTGCGTAAGTTTTTCTAATTAATCCTTGCAATTTCTGAAGATGACAGAGGAAAGGGAATTAAGCTGCCTGTTTTGAGAGTGGGACTGAACACCAAAAATATGTGTAGCTTCCAAGACGTTCTTTAGCTCTCAATATTTCAATTAAAATATTTCAAGTGGAATAACTCTAGCTAGTTAAAATCTATTATAAAATTGGATACAACTATGCAAGTTTTTATTTTTTCCCACAATATGGATTTCAGGTCTAATTGCTTAGTCTGGTCTAAAAAAATATTGATTATCACATAATTTTGAAAAGAATCCATGAGAAGAATTTTATCAAAATTTACTTGAACTGTACACAATGCTTTTAAGAGAAAAGTCCATGAAACACTGATATCAATGTTTGTAACTTTCCATCTATTTCCACCAGCATCTCAAATGGTGTATATTGGGGCCAGGGAGATGGCTCAGTAGGATAAGCACTTGCTTGGCAAGTGCAAAGGCCTGAGTTCAATCCTCAGTTCCTCAAAAAACAAACAAACAAAAACAACAACAACAAAAAAAAAAACCAAGGTGTATATTATCTGTACAGAAAGTCAGTATAATAAAGCACCAAGACTAGAGATTATCATAAAAAATTAGATTGACTTCAGAAATGCAAATCATTGTAATTCAAAATAATTAACAATGAATATGTATTTTATATGAGATAAACCTTTATCCAAGGGCATGCTAAGCTTTATCTATACACTGTCCCCTTTTTTGAAAGGTATTTATTTTTGTCTAATAATTCACATATTATATTGTGTACCTTGTTTCCTATCTGGAGTGACTTTGTTTGATACCATAATTATTAATGAAAGAAGACCATGGCATGAAATATCAAAAAGTTACTATGGATTGTCTGCTCATACAGTTGAGCAGCTTAGCGATAATCCCTTGCTAGGTGAAATGCAACACATACAATTCCTTAAAAAAAAAATGTTGCTGCATTATTATTCGCATCATCCCTGCTGTAATCAAGAAAGAAATATAGGAGGATACAGGTTAAGAATTTAAACTGTTGTGCCAATTAGGTGTCATGATGACAAAGAGAAATAGAAAGCAAGCATCCTTCCATAGTCCCAGAGAACACATAAAGGGGAAAAGAAAACTGAAAATCTATAACGCTATGTACTGCAACTTGTAGCGGGAGAAGAATCAAGTGTAGTATAACTCTTGTGAAAACAGTCTCTGTTCATAGCAAAAGCTGCATTTCAAAGTAATACAGAGTTAGGCACTGTTGGCAGCACATGTCTACAGTCTAAGGTGCAGATGGAATTGTCATTTTAGCACACGAGAAAAGAAAATTAGCTGGTGAAGACAAATGGTGTGCTTTAATACTAAAACGAGAATGACATATAAGGTAGTTAGAAATTTCCAACTGTTAACAGAGGATTAGGCAAGAACACTTGGTAAACTTTTAAGTTAATTCCTTTATTTTAAGAGAGGTTTCACTGACATATCAAGAGCTCAGCTCGTTATTGGGCACGTTCAGAAAACTTACAGAAGCGGAGCTTCTTTGACTCATGTCTTTCCATGAAATTCCAATGATAGCACTCATGCACACTAGTGGTGTGCTAGGGCCTCTTGGGGGAGACGATTGGGAAAAAACAGAAGAATCAAGACATAGTCCTCAGGTACCAGTTATCTATGAAGAATGTGATTATTATGTGTATCTAACATGTACCAATAAAAATGACAAAAAATACCAGAAATGACATAGATAGAATCAGAAAACTGAGCTATAATATTAGAACATCAAGTTTAGGGCATCCTGGTCAAGAATTTCACATAGACTACAAAGGAGTTTATTTGTTTATTTATTTTTGATCTAGGTAATGAGGTTTCTTTTTTTTTTTTTTTTTGGGAAAACATTTTTTATTAAGTATTTAAGATTAAAACCTACAAGATTTTGATTGCAGCTGATGAGCAAAAAGAGAAAAGTTAAACATACATTATCACCTGATTGACTAGTTAAAATGCGCTAGGATTTCCTAGTTAAGTTAGGAAGAAACATTATGAAGAACTGAAAAGTTCTGAATTATTTTACTGTGCCTAAGAATAATGATCAGAAATTGGTCCCAATGAGATATGTAGCCTTTTTCTCTGCTGTAATGAAGTTAGAAGAATAGAGGTGAAACAGAGGTAAAGTTGTAACTATCCAAATCTTAGTCTGCTAAAGTGATAGTTAACTGGTGTGTCAATTTAAATAGGAAATGTCCGACTAAATTTCCCAGCACAGTTCTACGTGTGAACCCACCCTAGAGAGGACTGTCACCAGAATAGTGGAAAGGAAGAGGAGGAAGGAAGACTCCTGTCACTTCCTTTTGAGGGGATCCTGTCTTTGCCTCCATCTTGGACATTGTCTCCCGGCTTCCAGCATGGATTTCTGCTGTCCAACTCAGACCCACTAGTAGCATAATATGAATTCTCACAGGATGTGAGACTGAGGTTCACATCTTCCAGTGGATCCTTTGGTTCCCAGTGCACAGCTGGACCTTTTGTACTCTTCCACACCTGACTTTGTAGGAGTCCACTGTAAGCCATCTTGTAAATTCATATATATATATATATATATATATATGAATATATATATGAATATATATATTTATATAGTGGACTAAATCTGTTTCTCTATAAGGTACTCATTGACACAGATAGTAAGGATCTTGGTCTTCTGTAATTGATAATTATTGGAGGATGTGAGCATGGCATCCTTGAACTTATAAAACAAATAACATTTTGTAATCACCTTATTCAGTGCAAGGTTTCAATGAAGTGCAACTGATTTTTCCAGATGCAGACCTTCAGATAAATGTTTGCATGCTATTCTTACAGTTTCTGAGTTATCACATTTTATGTTTAGAATAAGTATTAGTCTCAAAAAACTGAGGCTCATTGAAATTAAGTTTATCTCAGCAAGTCATAGTTTATTAGCTATGAAGCAAAAATTCCAAGTCAGGCTTCCCTGGTTTAAAAAAATCATTTCTTTATGCTCTAACACATCCTAACTAACATAATATTCCATAACAATTCTTAAATCCAATAACTTTCTGATTTTAATTATTAATGAAAGTAACTGATATAAGGACTTAACAAATGATGCTCTGATACTATAGTATGAATTCAGAATCATCCAAACTCAATTAAAAACTGAGGGGAAAATATGGTTTGGGCTTTTATTGCCTACTTCCTTTTAACCTTTGAAAATATATGGTAGAACACAAATTTGCCCACATTTCTTAGAAAGTATTTGAGTCCAAACACTTTAAATCATGTGGTATTTGTAAGCAAGTTTTAATGCAGAATTAAGTACACCAGATATATAAGCCTTGGGAAAAAATAATAAGACAAAACCCCCTTTTGGTTTTCTAAGAAAAATTATAATTACTTTGTGGAGATGATATGGAATTACTATGCCTGTATGAACACCATATGGATGACTTGAATATAACAACAGTTGCAATATTTTTAGCATATGAGTCACCAAATAAGCACTTTCAAAATGTTTGCATAAAGATACCATTTGTAATCTGTAGCAGTTCATGATGCTAAAGTTTATATACTGTGTTATATAATACACAACTACACTAACTAATCTTAGCTACCTCATTCTGCTTTTAGTAGTTACTACAAAAATGTGCACATTTTTGTCTCTATGACTGAATACATCGTGCTCAATCATTATTCAATATAGTATATGATTGTAATATTGTTACCTATGTTAAACTGCTTATATGCAGCATTATGTGGCAGCAAAGTTTATTTAAAGAAGATTTTTCTTGCCATAAATAGGGTGAATGAAGGCAGAGGCAATAAAAATTATTATTTTTATATAAAAATGATGAGAAACCATGATCAGTAAAACTGGCTCACTACAAACTGTGAAATGGAGAGAAAATGAAAAAACTGTCAAGGTTATTACTTATCTATTTTTATCTGACTTAGAAACCTAAGTACAATAGTAGGCATTTTCACTGACAGAAAATGTGGCAGACATTGAAAGAGGGCTGGAGAAGAGTAACAAATTCTCAAGTAATTTAAATAGCAAGCGTTTTCTCGTAAGTATATTTGATGTAAGAAGGAAGCAAAGAAAAACACTGCTTTGAATTCATAGTTTCATAAATAATATTAGAAATGGAGAATCCAGTTGTTGTGCACATGCCATAATGCTAGGATTTGGCATCGTGAAGTAGGAGGATTATCATGAATCTGAAGATAGCTTTGGATCACACAATGAATTCAAGGCCAGCCTAAATTATGTAGTGAGATTTGGTCTCCAAAATGTGTACAACTTGAGGGGGACAGGGATATAGCTCAGTGGTGTAAGTACCTGCCTGGCAAGTGCAAGGTCCTGAGTTCAATCCTCTGTTCCACAAAATAATAAACATGCACATAAATTAATAAAACATAAATAGTATTTATTTATATATAGTATTTGCATATATTCAAAATTAATATATATAATTTATTTTTTTCTTCCATTTACTGATTTACACTGCTGTTCCTACTGGACATTAACCTTATAGAAATTCAGGAGTCACAAATTTTAAATAACCAAGGAAGGAATTATTTATAATTATTTTTCCAATGTACCTAAAAAACAGTTCTCCAATTAATCACTGAGACAGTTACTTGCAGAAAACACTTTGATTTCTCTTGTTGCAAAGGTTTGTGTTGTGATAGACATAATTTTAAAAAAACACCATATTTTCTGAAATAAAAGTGGAAAAATGTTCTATAATTTATTTTTAAAACAAAGCAGAATAAAGTATATGCAGGCGTTACTCCATAAGAAATTGTTTTCTCCTTAAAATAGTCTCCATATGACTGTAAATGTCCTCGCCAATGCCAACATACCCATACCTTTACTGAGTTAGTAATATGCATCTTCTCTGAAACAAAAGACTTCCACAAGAGCCCAAAAAAGAGAGCGGTTACAAAACAGATTGTGGGAGGCAATTACATCAGACGAGCTATGGGACTGCAAAATATTGTGGTAGCATACCAGACCCAGGCCTCACATTTTGTCTTAATCCAAACATTTTCTTCACTTACAGACTTACATGTATTTGCTTATATTTTTAGTGTAAACTGAAATACCATGAGAAAAGGAACCAAGGATGGCCAGCCAAAGTTAAATGTGAGACATCCTTCATTCATAGTAATTTGTGATTGTAATTTGAAACTATTGCCCAACAATACAAATAGACAAACTGTTTGTTGGAAAATCAGACCAAATTCATATCACAAACATGACATCATATCATCTTTTCACTACATAACCTGGCTGTGTCTACATATTTGATATCTCATATCAGTATTGTGTATTATATATATAATTTTTGATGAATATATTTGATGAAAACACTATTCTCATTTAATACTGTAATTTATTTATTTATTTATTTATTTATTTATTTATTTATTTATTTTGGCAGAACTGGGGATTGAACTCAGGCCTTTGCGCTGCCAGGCAAGCACTTATTCTACTGAGTTATCTCCCCAGATTCCCCCTTTTTTGAAATTCATATTGAATAACTTTTTTTAAAGCAATATTGTAAAACAAATTTTATTCAGCTTCACCTGGCTTAAACAGGTAGTGATATGTGGTTGGCTGAATTCAATTCTGAATTTCTAATCTATCTTGGGCCTTATCTTTCAGATTTTCTTGATTTTAGGGAATGAAAAAGTTAATAGAATTTAATCTCACATATTACAGAACTCACTTATTTTCTTACTACTATATGATGCCCATTACTTTTCACTAGGTACTTTATACATGTGTTTATAGAATGCATACGAATGAATGTATTTATTTCATTTTCCATTTTTTAAAAAATTTCATTAGAAACAATACAAAATTACATCAAACCATTCTGGACAGACCCAGAGCACAGGCCCGGCCAGTGAGTGAGACGACCAGGGGCCCTCCGGATCCTAAATACACCAGGAGTGCAGGCCCGGCGAGTCAATGAGACTACCAAGGCCGCGGGATCCTGAATAATCCCAGAGCGCAGGCCTGCCAGTGAATGAGAGGACGGCCCCGGGATCCTGAATAGACCCAGAACAGAGGCCCAGCAAGGAACCCTTCATCAGAACTCCCTGCAAAGAGGCTGGAGGCAAGACCCACCCAGCTGATTCAGGAGCAGAACATCT
>NDGM011156963.1:0-33586 GCA_002564305.1 Octomys mimax | reverse complement strand
ATTTTAGGGAAGGGTCTACAGGGTGTTCAGGGTCTCACTACTAGATCAGACTCAGTGATCCGCTTGCTTACAGCCTCCCAAGAGCTGGGATTACAGGCGCATACTACCACGCCCATCTCAATTGCTGTCTCAGTGCACCCTGGGGTGGGGCGGGGCTGGCCTTTTGAGGCTGGTATTTTGGTATTTTAAGCCTCAGCTCAATATTGGGGATGAGACAAGACCCTCAAAGACCCTGTGAGCCACCAGACATGTTCCCGGCTGCCACCGTTTCCATCAGTCACAGAGGACTGTCCTGCGCTTCACAGCGCTCAAGCCTGGGAGAGCACAACAGCGGCTGAGCCATCCGCTCTTCTCCTGCCCACCCCGACAGTGAGGTTACAGTGATGGAGCCTCTGTCTTCTGAGCTGGTGCACAGAGAGACGTGTGTATCCACTCTTAATGCGGCATGAAGAGTCATCCCACAACGTGGGGGTGTGAACAGCAGGCTCTTTCCTCCTAGTTTCTGTAGGTCAAGCATCTGAGAGCTGCTCTTGGGTGTTTCCTGCTGAGGCATCCAAAAGACCCAGAGTCACAGCGTTAGCAAGGCTGAGGTTCTCTGAGGACCCTCATGCAAAGGGATGCTGGCCAGGTCACCAGCTCCTCCTCTCTCCTGGGCCTCCCCAAGGTGTAGCTGTCCCCTCCAGTGACCCACAAGGACCCTGTTTTTTATGACAGATCCCTGGGCCCACACCCCTACTTTTGCCTTACCATGTTCAGTGTCACCAAGTCCTCCCCTCACAGGGGGGTCCACGTGGCCACCTTGGAAGCTTACCTGACATTGCTTGGTCTCCAGTGTAGGGCCTTGCCCCGTCTCTCTCTCTTCTAGTCAGGGCAAGCATTGCAGAGCCTCTGGCTGCTACTGCGGGCCCCGTCCATCTGCTGCCCCGGCCAGCTGTCCTGGAAGGTGAGCTTCGCAGACTCCTCAGAGCTGGCTGTCCTGGAGGAGACCACACAGCAAGTCTGGAGGAGCCTCGTTGCGGGCTGTGGTAAGGGTGGTGGATAAGAAGCTATCTCCTGAGAGCCGGAGAGGGCTGCTCAGACAGGTTCTAACACGCTGCCAGCCTTCGAGCCACAGGTGCTTTGAGAGGTGCATAGAAAGGTGCCCAGGAGAGCTGGGATCGACAGGAAGTACAGCTACAAGGTGTGACTGAAAAATTATGAATGTTTGCACTTTTAAAAGTGTGCTACTGTAAAAGACACATTTCTACATATGCCCCTTAAGGTCCCGCTCTTCTCTTCAAACACAGTTATCCCATTGCTTGTGCCACTTTCTGGAGCATCTCTGGAAGTCCTCTTTCGTGTGTGTCTTTCCTTGTGTTGTCCTGGCTGACTTGGTGTCCTCAATAATTCAATACATTGACTTTTCGTGGTCATTTTGAATTGGGAAGGACCCAGAAGTGACATGGTGCCACCTTGTCTGACGAATACAGTGGGGGAGAGCACCCTGTAATTGTCATAACCCAGGCTTCCTGGTAGATGGCACTTGGCAGTCTCAGTCACTGTATTTTTCACTACACCTTGTAGAGACACTCATGAGAGAGGTGACTGTTGCAGAACTCCTTCCGGAAGTGGCAAGGATGATGGGATAAGTGTGTTTGAAGTGAGGAGAATACTTGGAAGGCTGTGAACCTTTTCCTGGAATACATTTTTAAATTTAAACAGTTGTATTTTTAGGTCACTCCTTGTGGAAAATAATTATCTTGAGTCTCAACTTGACGTTCAATGCCAGAAAGAAGGCACACAATGCTGCATAGCAAGCTGCTGTCCACGTCACCTGGCTAGGTGGCGCATTCTTGGAGTGAGTGTCTTTCCTGCCAGTGGCGGAGTGAGATATTGGTTCTGTGAACCTGAGCCTAACCCTTGACAGTTGCTGTTTTTCCCATGGCTTGGAAAGGAGAGGAACGAGGGGTGGCCACGAGGTGGGATCAAGGGGATCTGTCTTGGCAGCTGGTCCTGTTGGCAGAATCGCCTTTTGTGGAGATGTTTGTCTGCATGGCCATGGGGAAAATTCTGCTGAAGTTTCCTCAGAAACTGGCTTCAGTGCTGCTAATTCATTTACAGAGCTGAGGTAGGCTGGCATTCCCTCTGGCCCAGGTGAGGTGTCTCTGCCTGTCCTTATTCTGAAAAGACTGGAGAGAGGCGAGGTTGGTGGGGACAGACCCTCACCCCACGGATGGGCAGAAATGGCACTGCCCTTGCAAGATTATGGTACGCCCCTCCTGTGTGGAGGAGGAGGACCAGGCAGAACGCCTCGGTGTGGGCATGCGTGTGTGCATGTGTGTGGGCATGCATGTGGGTGTGCATGTGGGCATGCGTGTATGCGTGCCTGTGGGCATGTGTGTGGGCGTGCATGTGGGCATGCGTGTACCTCCTGCCCGCCCTCCGCTGAGGCTCATGGCTATGATAGATCTCCTCTCCACTCGCTGTGCTATGGTCTCCAGGAGCGAAAAGCATAACAGGATTTTGGGAAACAGATTACACCTTCATGCTTATTTATAGCTAAATGCTGAACAGCTGACTCCAACCCCATTAAGGTTTACAGATTGTTTAAGAGTTTTAAGTGATGTTTAGTTTTCTGATACTTGGTCTTATAAAAACGCCCCAAGATAGGTATGTCTGAAGGTCTATGTACATCATTTATTCTTGCCTTCAACTTGGGATAGAGCTTGTGGCTATGTTCTGTGAACAAATATTTATTGGGTATCTATGAACATGCTGGGCTCTGCATTTCATACTGAGAAACATGTGGTGCTCTCAAAAACAAGCTAAGATTTGATCCTGGTCATCACACAGCTTATGTTGGGGGAGTCAGCGTCCCAGGAAGGAGAGACTGCAGATGGCTCATGTCTGCCCCATCTTCGCTCAGGTCTTAACAGCAAGCAACCAAGTGATTTGTCATCAAAGGAAAGATGGGGCCTGGCTGGTTGTTGGAAGGAGCACTATCACTGAAACACCAGCCAGGCATGTGATGACAGGAGGTGGTGGGGACCAGAATAACTGGGGCCGTGGACAGTTCTCACTGTCTGAGAAGGAACCTGGAGAGTGCTATTTTTCACATGAATGTCTTTCAAAGGCTTCGTGCATTCATAGGCAGGACCTTGGGAAGGTGACTGAACCATGCTAACAATGTGGCTGGCTTGCACATAGGAGGCAGGATCTGGGGAAGAGGTGGGCCCTGGGGGTGTGACCCAGAAGGGTGCATCTCTGCCCCATTTCTCCCGAGTCTCTGCTTCTTGACCATCATGGCGTGAGCAGATCTTCTCCACTGGACCTTCCACCATGCCCTTCCTGCCTTGGAACCAGAACATGTGCAGAAATAGACCAAGTAAACTTCTTCTGCTTGAAGTGGTAGACATCAAGCATTTGTCCCAGCTCAAGAAAATGAGTAGGACACACAGTCTAGACTTGGGGAGGACAGTGGCACGGAAGCGAGGTGTGCGCAGGAGAGGCACAGTGATGGGCCAGCTAGCTGGATGTGTGGGAAGGAAGCAGGTTCAAGCACCACTCGGGGGTACCACTTGAGGAAGCCGAGAGGGGGAATTGGTGCTGTCAACTGGAGGAAGACGCAGGACAAAGGATGGGAAGTTGGCTGGGAGATGGGGGTAGCCCCCCTTCCAGTGAGTTTCATGAAGGATTCCTCAGCACCTGTGCTGCCATTCTAAGGCTTGGGCTGTGTCTTCCAAATCCATGGAATTCACCTAGCATAGCTGAGGATCACAAAACCTCTCGAGGAGTGAGATTCTGGGGGCAGCTTTAAAACTTATTTTATAAGAAGTGAAAGACACCCTTAGAGGTGCCCTCCACTTCCCAGGGAGGCCTGTCTTCTGCTGGACTGGGTGGAGAGGGGTGACAGAGCATCGATCGGGATAAGATAGATGGAAGGAGAAGCCCTCACTGCCCACAGAATCAATGCTTCCTCAAAGACTGCAACAGACAGGATTAAAGGTTGAAAGACATTTATTGAGGGGCAAATCTGAGTGTATGTTTTATTAGTCAGCCCCAGTACTGAGTTGATAGAAATACCCAGCATGGACGCTGCCAAATGCAGTAATTCAGGGCTTTCTTCATTGGCGGGCTGCCTGGAGAGGTATGTAGGGGCATGTGACCTCAGGCCAGAGGATGGAAAAGATGGTCATCTTCGTGCCATGTGGGGTGATCTGGGGCTGGGTGTGAGGGGCAGGAGGAAGGCTTTGGCTGAAGTCCCATCCTGTCCCCTTCTGCACTCGTTCACAATGGAGATCAGATGTGTTCACTGCATGGGGAGATGCCTCCAGGCTGTTACAGAACTAGGATGCCCCCACCCTCCTGCCAAAATCACTTGCCTAACCTTTTGCCTGACTGATGAGAAACTATTAGATGTGGGCATCCACACAGCTGGCCATTAATTGGAGGCCAGAGTGTGATTAATGAGCATTATGCTAATTTGGGGTCAGGGGGCAGATTATGTGTAAAAGACAACAACAGTAGGCCAAGTCAAAAGCAATATCAGCACCTTCCCTCCTTCTGTCTCACAGATTAAGTTGGCAGCTGGAGGAAAGGAGAGAAAACAGCGTAGCAATGGGTCGGCCTAAGGGCGGCGGGCGCTTGCCTGGGCTCCCCGCCTCTGCAGTTGCTCTGAGTGGGCGGGCTCTCCTGCTGGCTGGCTCAGGTGTCACAGGCAGCGGTGGGTTGCAGAAGTGACTCTTCCAGATGATAGTGTCTCTTTCAGAGTTCCTAAAGCATAGGCAGCATTGCAGGTGACAAAACACCGCCTTAAGGACATCTGGGGCCAAGCCCTCAAATGAGCTTGGGAAAATAAATCCCACACCAAGCATACCTTGGGATCCTGGCTGGCTCGCCAGGTAGGGCACTGCTCACTTCCGCCATGGCCGAGTCCTTCTCCGATACCTGATCCTGTCTTCTACTTTGAACCCACACACCGCCAG
Source organism: Octomys mimax (assembly GCA_002564305.1). NCBI lineage: Eukaryota > Metazoa > Chordata > Mammalia > Rodentia > Octodontidae > Octomys > Octomys mimax. The sequence goes on along the minus strand of NDGM011156963.1, from coordinate 28,622 downwards.
GTTCTTCCTCTCTGTCCTTCAGGCTGCACACTTTCTCCAGGGTTGAGTTTCCTGAGACGTCTCCCCACCTATCATCCAGGCGCAAGCTGTCTCCGAGCCGCAGGTCCTCCTCAAAGCCATGCTGAGCAGCATCACCGCGTGTGCACTGTGCGCCATGCTGATCCGGTCTTCCCTCCTGTGGGTATGCTTGCTCACACTTGCTCGACCCCCTCACGTAGAAGTGCAAGCTTCAATCCACACTTGCGCCATCTCCTGTCTTACGGCACCTGTGCTGCTTTCCCTGCTCTTTCCCCTGCCGCTTACTCAGAGGGCAGGGTCCCGCTGCCCTCCGCTGTCACGTTGCAGAGCCCTCTGGCCCTTAGCTCTGTGTCCAGCCAATGGTCTCTGCCACCACTCTGCGGCTAGGTAGCGCTCCACTCTGAGCCTGCCAGGTGGAGCTTCTCACCTTGCGACTGCCACATGTCACTCTGATGACCCTGCAGAGACCGTGGGGTGGGCTGATGTTCCCCCCTTGTTCTCCCCTCTACCCTTCCACTCCTGGAGGAGGTAGCCCAAGTCCACCCGCCCCCTCCCATCCTTCTCCACTGTGCTGACTCGGTGTAAGTAGGCAGCCCCTTGGGTTTCTGTCCTGGAAGTGGTTTTACAGATGATTCAAACAGAGATTCATGTAAGAATGTAGAAAATAGACCTACAAGATTAGAAATGACAAGAAGCCTGGAAAGAGACTAAGTATGCTGGGTGGCAAAATTACAATAAAAAATGAAACTGGCAGGCTGGGAACTCAATTCAACAATATTGAATTTAACAGTGAAAACTATGAAATGATATCCCTGAGTTAAAGCAATATTCAGAAAGACACAGAGTAGGAAGTTTAACTAAGGTGCCAGCGAAAACACACAGAGATAAACAGGGAAGCATAATCTAGGACAGTGCTGTACATCGCTACCAGAAAATCAGGGGAATTGTTACTCCACTGACATCAGCTTAAGAAGCGTAGCGAGAACCTTCATTTGTATCTTAGGTAGATAGTATTAAAAAACGAGCTTACACTAAAAACAGCAAACCTGGTGAAGATATAGGTAAATAGGCAAATTTGGTGCAGATCATTTACAAAAATTAAATGTGTGTGTGTGTGTGAATTTTTGGAGGAATCATTTTCTTCAGTATTTTTTCTAAAGTTGAAAGTCTTTGAATGCCCTTTCGTACCCACGTGGGGCTCCACCACCCTTCGCTGGTTCCTTTATTGCTGAGGCCCTCCTAAGCTGACTCCTCGGTGAGACTTGCTCAGTACTTCTGGTCTGAGCTTGTACAGGGTTTGCGGATCCCGCTGCCTTTTGCTGCTCCGCCTACTTGTGCTCTAAGCAGTTGCTTACACTTTCATCTCTGCAGTTCATATCTTAGGAGGGCTCCTGGGACCAACCCCATAATTAGTAAATGTTGAGCAAATTCAGAAGCACAAAACTGGTTTAGCTGTGCTCTGAGAGTTCTAAGTGGAGCTTCATCCCAAATTTATGAGTATGTATTCCAGGAAAATATCAAGGGTCAGTTACATTTTGGAGACCTTGGATTAAGTGAAGTGAAACTGGCTTTTCCAAGACAGAATTATCTGAGGCCCATGGTGTTCATCTACACTGTGAATCGCCACATGTAGCGATTACATCCAGGACCTCGTCAAGTCTTTTCACTGCAGAACATGGTTTTTGTGGAACACCATTTGACATTTCATGGAACATAGTTTGAAAAATGCTGAACTGAGCCAACCTTTAGAGAAATGGCGCAGAGTCCATCTAAAAAGTGCCAGAAATTAAAAATGAATGCAGTAAAAACCTGGAAATTAGCTCATGAGGTGGAGGAGGGAGATACTAGATACTAAAACACATATTCTAGAGCTTAAGAAAATGTGTTTCAAATTGCCTGAAAGCTAGTGCTGAGAAAAGCCAGCAAAGGTGGAAACATTCTAAATGCAGAAGCACATAATTTCCTAATGAGCAGGAAAGCAGGAGAAGCTGTGGAAGACACTAGCGTGGCCCGTGGGAGGGAGCTGTCCAAGTACTCAGCCCCAGGGCACAAGGCAAGCCGGAACTGCACAGGTGAGCCAGGGAAGGCCAGAACAGCTCAGCAAGCTGAGAGCAGGCCATTACGTGTGAGCTAGCGAGGAGGCGCGAGGGCTTCTTCACAGTACATGTGACCATCTGTTTTGGGTGGCTGGTTTCAAAACTTATTATTTATGGGTCTTGATGTAGCTCTCTATTTGTCATTCTGTCTTTTGCAAAGAATTAAGCCTTAAATAAAAGACATTCTTATCAAATTTTCAAACAGTAACAAATCCACATGGGTCCACGTGTTGGAGGAGGAAGTCAGGTTTGAGACGACTTTAAATGTTGAAAATAATTGATTAAAGTGATTATGGGATGAAAGTAAGTTGAGGTAAAGTGTGAATATTTAAAATTTTGTTTAGCTTGGCAGAGGTATGTGATGAGAAAAATTTGATTTACGTACACATGGAGGGGAAAAACTTCAGAAAAAATATTGATAGCACAATAAGGGAGAAGTAGAATTTACTTTGTTTGCCATAAGTAGAATTGTTTGTCACAAATTATAAAGGTACCAAATTTAATATAAGGGTAATGTTGGAAAGAAGGATTTGAAGTTGACTAATTCCACTGTTGTTCCTGAAGGTCCCAAATGCTGTATTTTCTTATCATTTGGGTATGGTTTGTGAATTACATTGGCTTGAAGATTTTATTAAGTGGAATAAAATCTAGCAAAGTGAAGGAAAAAAGTAAAAATATTGTCTGAAGAAAAATGGTCGGAAGGACTAGAGATATTTAATTTGGAAAAGAAAAGACTCTGGGGAGACAGAGCACCTTCCAAACACCTGAAGCACCGAAAGAAAAATTGGGTGAGCCGGGCGGTTTCTCCTGTCAGAACGCAGAGCAACGCCTGGGAATTACTGGGAGGAGGTCGCAGCTCAGTGGGGCGTTTTAAACTTTCCAACATCTAGCAATGCCCGGAAAAGAACCGACTCACTCCGCAGCTCCTGAGTCCATGCGCTATCACCCCAGGGCAGCAGGTTCCTCCCCAGGGGCTCTGCCCTACCACCCTCTGTGCCAGCCGGGAAGCAGAAACCGCACTGGGGTTTCCAATAGAGGGAGCACAGTAAAGCGAATGAGTCACGCAGGCTCCGAGAGACCGAGAGAGAGATGGCCAAGATGCCCATCAGCATAGAAAACACAAAAGGTTACTTAAAAAAAATCTTAGAACTATTAATACTGAATGATACAAATACAAACAATTTATTATACATGTAACTGTTTAAATACATGTTTATTACTTATGAATGCGGAAAAATGAGTAGAAAGGCAGTTAAACATTTAATTAGGATTCTGGCAGGCAAGATTACATATGGGCTATTTTTCATCTGGTGCTTATTTGTCCTTTATATATTTTCTCCCTTAAATAGGAACTGCTTGACAAAGTTGGTAACTGGAAGTCAGTCAATCTGGGGAGCCCCAAGTGCCAGTGTGCTCTTTTTTTTGGACAAGCAGGGGGAGTAGGAGCCAATCCTCGAGCTGCCAGCGGGTGGAGGGCTCCAGGGACTCAGGAGGGCTCTGCAGAGGGCCCGGAGCACTGCTGCTCCTGTCACCAAAGCGTACTCTTCTGGGGCGCGCACATGAAGACCTGGCATGGAAGCGCAGCGGGAAGCTGGAGGCCACGACCTGGCAGTGTAGTTTCTGCTCGCTTGCCCTGGGCTTGCACCAAAACACCGTTTTTTAAAACTTGAAATATCTGGACACGAAGTGCAGTGAGGATCCGACACTGGGGTCCAGCGGACTGGAGGCGCTTGCAAATGCACGTCCATCTCATGCACGTCCAGAAGTGATTATTTGGTGCCTTCCGTGTGGCCGGCACCACTTGCTGTGGGAACAGACGTGGGTCTTTCCTAAGAGTGCTGACAGCTTGACTGGGTAGAGAACTGGGCAAGAAGGGATAGAACAATGTAATGAATTTTATGGACACAAAAGCCATAGTAACAGCCCAAGTAGAGACAGAGGAGCGTGACTGCAGAAGGAGATGGAGCCTAGCAGTCCCTGGGGAGCGCTGGGGTACAGCTCCTCAGCCAGGCCGCACCGTGTCACTTCCAGGTATGATCCCAGACCCTGGGCTTTGTCCTTTGGATGTGACGCTTTCAAGCTCCATTCTCTAGTCATTGCTGGAAACAGCCCTGGAGTCATTTTCTCCTTTGAAGCTGGGAATGATGTCAGGCCCGAGGACAGGGACCCTGTAAGTGTTTCCCTGTGAACAACCAATCACCACACACCATCTGCAAGGGACAGAAGAAAGGAAGTGGTAAGTTGGGTTGGCCTCTCTGTGGGCAGCTCACAGGGCAGCGTGGAGGACAGTGACCTGTGATAAGCACACAGATTTATGTGTGTGACAAGCAGGCAAGCCGATTGGCAGTGGTGGCAAGACAAGCCTTTCGAGCTCATCATTAGAGTTCGGAGCAGGACTCCACAGAGGATGCTCTCCTGCCAAGGATCATGAGGAGAGGGCAGGATTGCAAGCAAGACAGAGAAGGAGATGGTTGCTTTATAGGAATTTTCAGACAGAGCCATAGTGCGCTGAGTGATATTTGAAAAGGTTTCTCCAAAATATTTGATTTTTCTACTACTTGACCAGATTATGATAACTACGCCGCTTTACAGATGAGGAAATTGAATCTTACTCCAGTTCAAGGAGCTGCTTCGATGATGTCCCAGCTGATGAGTGAGGTTGGGCATGCTGCGCGGGCTGTGTGAGAAGAGGACCCAAAGAGAAAGCTTAGCCAGGGGTTTAGGACTAAGCAGCGATGTCGCTGTTGTTCTCCCTTAAATATGAACTGCTTGATAAAGCTGGTAATTGGGAACTCAGTAAACCCGGGGAGCCCCAAGTGCCAGTGTGCTCTTTGTCCTTGGAAGCTGGGAATGAGGTCAGGCCCAAGGACCACCTCTGGGAGGTGCTGTGGAGAACTAGCTGAATACAAGTGGAGCAGAGCATAAGCCAGGTGAAAGTTCTGTCAGGATTGTGTTTTGGGAAGACCTTTGAGGCTCAGGTCAGAAGAGTAGGTCAATAGCAGTGGGATGTGGAAAGGAGTTATGCGTGTCAGGGTGAGAGGCAGGAAACTCTAGGGAGGCAGGAATTCACCTGTTCACAGAATGCTCCAACAGTGGCCCAGCCAGCCGCAGTGTTTCCAACAGCATTGCCCAGGGTACAACGGGCGTATACCACACACAATTTAACCCTTTTTGTTGGTAAATGTTGCCATGTGTGCGTGTGGGCAGTACTGTCTGTGTAAGAAACACACCTAATACCTGCGAAGGTTTCCCTGCGCTCCGTGGGAACCTCCCTCCAGCTTTGGTACTCTTGTCTCCATGTAACCACCATCTACTAGATTGCATTTTGCAAAATTTGGATACATGAACTCCTATGGCATATGTTCTTCTGTGTCTGGCTTTCTTCACTGGGCTCGGTTACTCTGTGATTCTCCGATGCTGTTGTGTTTACAGCTTCCCAGCATCCTGTAGGGCGCACTTTAATTCTCTTTTCTATCTATTGATGCATGGGAAGTTGCTCACAGGTTTCAGCTATTATAAATAATGTTAGTTTGAATATCTGTGTACAGAGTTATTTTAAATAGATGCATACTTTCATTTCTCTTGGCTAAATACTAGAAGAAGAAAAACTAAGTTATATAGTTGGTATGCATTTCAATTTTTAACTGAGGCACATCATTTTTATATTACTAAAAAGTTAATAATTTAAATAAGTGATTAAACCTATCGCGATACATGCCTGGGAGAGGAAAACTGCACTGTTTTAGCGATGATGGCTATGAATTCATTCTCGAGGCAGAAGCATGTCAACAAAGTTACAGCAGGCGGGTTGAAGAGTGTCTAAATGCATTCCCCAATATAGTAATGACATTTATAAAATTGTACTCATTTACTTTTGGTAAGATATTCGGGTGTACTTTAGGCATTGTTTAATGTTGTGCTTTCATAACTTGTACCACCTATCCCCAAACTAATGAAAGTATTCTAATGTTGGAAATTGAAGACGGGGCTCAGCTTAAGAGTCCGCTGGCAGCAGAGGCAGTTTCTAGTGTGGGAGAATGTGGAATAGGAAATAAACTGTGACCACTTTGTACTGAGTTCCTTTCTTTCTTCTCTCTCTCTCTCTCTCCTATTAAATTTTTACTTATGGACTATATCGTTTTATTTTCCCTGAAAGAGAAGAGCATTTTATTTTTTAGTTGGCAGTGAGGGGAGAAACAGAAATGTGTTAATAATAGCCTGATTATTTTCAACTCAAATGCATAAGAACTGATGTATAACTTATGCAGATCTATGCAAACAATTATTTAAATTGGCTGGGGAGGACCTGTGCTTGTGGGTGGCAGTGTGTGTTGGTTTGCTGTTCTGTCAGGAGGACTCCTTGGTGCAAGGCCACTGAAATGAGGAATGAAGGACGCTGACTGCGAGCAGCCCCGGCTCCTCTTGGCAGGAGGGTGTTGGGAATCTCAAGGTTAGCCTAATATAATAACAAGCGTGCATGAAATGTTTTATTGTTTCCCAAACACATGCATATACATCAGCTTTAGTCCTGTGAAACCTCCATGAGAAGGTAAGAGAGCAAATTTATTTTAATCCTTATTTGATAAATGAGAAGCATAAGGTTCATAGAAATTAAATAAATTAACAACAAATATTTATCTTAGTGCTCAAAGATTTCCCTGTGCATTTTCTCAGCTGATTCTCACCGTAATCTCAGGGAGGAAGGGTAAGCAGGGAGCAGATAGGTTATTTTTTGTCATCCATTTTTCAGATGAAAAAATTGAGGCTAATCGGGCTAAATAATGTAGAAGACACACAGAAGGAACGTGAGCTCTACCCTGCAGGCTTGGGTTCTAACGGTCCCTACCGTGTTTCGCCATGGTGACACACCTGTGATCACGGCACACTGAGCAGATGGGTGTGTTGCGCAGTCTTCAGATGGGAGGCCGTGTTCCTTCCCGAGCTCACCTGGATGTGTGCGTGCAGGAACACTGTCTTCACCTTCCACTATTGTTCTAGTTAGTTTTGTAGAAAGCTGAAGGAGTGTGTGTGTGTGTGTGTGTGTGTGTGTTGCATGGTAGATTCATTTCTTGGGTTATTTCAGCCCCAAGAAATGTGGGGTAAATAGCATGAAGTTGTGGAATGATGTATTGTTTTATAGAAGTCATGGCTCCCGTCCTTTGTTAATGTGTCTTATGTCATGGTGAAATGCGGTGTGTCTGTGTGGTTGGAAAGTGAGTGTTTGCCAGCTGGCACTGGCTTTTGCTTCGATTGTTTATCACTCTACTGTTATCCTGTTAAAAAGCTTTACTCTTCTGTAGCATGTCTCCATAAAGCTAAAGACTTGGGCTCTTCTTGCTTTGGGGGTGCTCTTCTGGAAAGCCTGTCCACGTTGACAAGTTGGAGGATGCTAGTCATGGTGGCATTGTCTACTCAGAGCAAAGCAATTGGCTTAACATCAAGTGTTTAGCAATACTTTTCTCACTTGAATCTAATCCTGGGTACTTTTTTTTCTGAGGACAAGAAACTTCTTTGGTTAACATGATAATCCATTTAAGTTATCACATAACAAATCATTACATTTGTTGCAAGCTAAGCCAAAGTCCCTGCTTTTTTTCTTGGAAACAAGAGGGCAAACGAATGTACTCAGAGTTGACCCAGCTTTTTCAATCACTTGAGACTTGGCTTCACTGGATCTGGCTGGTCTGAATGTTTCTCAGTGGGATTTCCTGGCCTGCTGCCCACCACCAAGAATGCCTTTGATTTTTTTGTGTCACACTTCTTTTGAAAATTGAAGAGGCTTTCTTCCAGAAGTTTTAAATTTGTTTAATTGTATAGCTATGTTTATCTGATACATAGAAGTCAAGTGAGGATTCATGTATCTAGGACAAAATCTCAAGTTTTGAATCCAGTTGTTGGCTCTGATGAGCAGAGTGTCCTGCTGGGTAGCAAGAGCATTGTTCCAGGAGTAGGGTCATGTGCAAATAGACGGCTCCGCACTGCTCCTGCACTGGCACCAAGAGTTTTCTTAAGGAACAGCCAAAATGTTACGGATTTTTAAAGATGATGGAAAGAAAATACCTTTTTTTTTTTGAAAGAAGTAGATGGTTATAGGAAGAAATAAGAGAACAGGTGTAGCAAGACGCTCTGTGGTTCCATCTTAAGTCGAGTATTTTCCTGCATAGCCTGCCTCATAGTGTCTAAGAAGGTTGGGCAGCACCCCAGGTTGCTTTTCTAATCAGTTGCTTCATGAAAACAGGCACAGTAACCTACAGCCAGCACAGCCAGCTAGGAGTGCTTTTCCATGACTGTAATGCAGACTGAGCTTTGATCGCCAAAGCTAGTTCTAACTCTGTCCTTTCCTCTCCCCTCTGCTCAGCCCTGTTTCCCTTCCCTTTTCTCTCTTCCTCCCTGCCCTTCTGTTTTCTTGTCAGACTGGCAAAACCAAAGGCAGAGAAATTGTGAAGGTTTTTCACATTGCTTTTCTACCTGCAGCAACACCACAGCAATTGCAGTGGCTAGCGCTGGCAGGGTGTCCCCCTCCAGGGACTCTGGGAGTGCTTTGCATCAATTCTCACCTAGCTTTGGGGAGGGGAAGAGGAGCAGAGAAGTCAATTGCTCCTGTTGTAGCTGGACGGGGAGATGAGTTTGCAGGCTCATTCCAGCCACACGCTGAGTCAGGAAACAGCCCACATAGCACCCAATATCCCACTTCGGGGCTCAGACCCTGGGCTGCTGTCTGCTAGGGAGGTGGCTAATGGTGTGCTAAATAGCAAGCAAAGGTTGCTGCCCTGGAGCGGAGGCCAGACTCTCTGTGGGCATTGGTGCCATGGTGGAAAGGGCCCAGGGCAGACCAGCTATAAGAGAAGGAGGAGAGAAGAGCTAGTCTTTGACTTCTTCAAAGCTCTTGAAGTAGAACCAAGTGGGATGTGTGACTTAGAGTGCTCTGAGGTGCTAACTAGCCCCTTCCACTGCCCCCAAAGCACAAAGGCTGTGCTTCAAGAGCCCTGGCTGCATTTCTGAAGCCTGCTGTAAAGGTAAATGAATGAGCAAAGATGTCAGATTTTGACAGTCTTGATGCTGCTGTCTGCCGGCAGCCAGCACCAGCTGAAGGTGCTCATGTGGCCCGCTCTTCCTGCCCCTCAGGGAGCTGGGCTCAGTGATCTCTGGATCCTCAGAGCCACCCATGACCTTAGTTTCCCCTGATGAGCTGATGCCATCGGGGGCGGGGTGGGGGCAGCAAATCACCCACATGCCCTCTTCTTGGCTGCTGGGAGAGACTCTGGCTTGGGCCAGAAAGCACATTCACATTTCATGATAGGAACAGAGAAAATATGCGGTGAGTGACGGGAGCAGACTATTCTACTGGAGTCCTTAGTGCCGAGCACGGTGCCTGCGATCATCCCGGGCATGTGACAGGTGTGTGCTGAGTGGGTCTCGGATGGATCATAGCATCACATTCGCTTTCACAGTACTTATTTCCCTGTGGACACTGAGGCTTTTCCGGTCACAGTGGTAGACCACTGTGGAAACCAAATGTCACAACTACAAGAACGACTCATGCTGTTACTACTTCTAAGGAGTAGAGTTGGGTCCTCTTTTTTTTTTTTTTTTTTGGTACCTGGGATCAAACTCAGGACCCTGTGCTTGCCAGGCAGGTGCTTAAACCACTGAGCTATCTCCCCAGCCCCGTCCTCTTTTTGTGGAGGACGAAGTTAACCTTGTGTCCTTCTGCACTGAGCCTTCGAGGCTCGAGGCTGTCCTGGAATGCCATGGACACCACCGAGCTCCTCTTCTGCCCACTTTCCCTCCTCCGAGTTCCTATTCTGCAGGTGTAGATTGGGAAGGACCGGGAAGAGGATGAAAGCTGCTGTTTTTTTTTTCCTTACCTGAAGCCCCAGCTCAGTATAATTCCAGCCATTGTTTTGACAGCTTCTGTTGTGTTATTCAGACACAATGAGCTCTTTTCTTCCCCACAGGGAAGGGGTGAGGAGTTCAGCTTTAGCTCTCACCCCATTGCCCTTCTTTCACTCTGATCCTCTGGAAAGGATGGCCAACACTCGCAGCGAAGGCACTAAGTCTTGCGGCATCACGCTTGTGACCCGGTCACCTCTGAGGCCTTCAATAAACAGTGGCGGGCCGGGCACGTACGTCTCCAGATGCTCCCAGCGGGGTTGGTATTTGTGACCTGATTTATACTGTTTTATCCCTCCTGCCAATGTATTGTATGGTAAAATATTTGTTGAGAAAGGGTAAGAGATACTGGTAAGATTTTTCTGGCTGCTGGCCTCTGTTTTTCAAAGAGCATTTTCTCTTAGTAAAATCTAAAATGAAAAATGTGCTGTGCAGAAGGCTGTGCTAGTGGTCCATACACTCATCACCCCATTCCTTGCGTAGACACCCCGGTGTGAAGCCCTGAACATGCCCCTTGATTTCCCAGACTCCTCCTTGCTGTGGAGTGCCTTGTTGCCCAGCTCTGGCCAGTGGGCTGCAAGTGGAAGTCAGTGCCCAAGAAAGCCCACCTACCACAGTTAAAAAACTCAGTTATGGCCAGGCGTAGTGGTGTACACCTGTAACCCCAGCACTCTTACAAATTTCAGCCTAGCCCAGGCAATTTAATGCTTTAGTGAGACCTTGACTCAAAACAAAACAAAAACAAAAACAAAAAAACCCCAAAAAACAACAACAACAAAAAAAAAAAAAAAGAAGAAGAAGAGGGCTGGAGATGTCAGAGTGAAGATCCTGGGTTTCATTTCTAGTACCAAAAACAACCCTCACCAAAAGTTGAGCTCCTGTTGGCAGCACACTTTCCTCTTGCTATGAAATTGGTAGAGATCTTGTGACCAACAGGAAAGGAGGGGGAGGAAAGGGGGGGGAGAGAGAGAGAGAGAGAGAAGAGGAAGAACTGGATAACAAGGAAAAGGAGGAAGGAAAGGCTGAGGAGATGCCTTGGTGGCCTAAGCGCGTACCTAGCAAGAGCAAGGACCCAGATTCGATCCCCTGTACCACATGCCATGTTAGCCCCAGAGCCCTGGGCGTGCGTGTTGTGCTGGCCCTGAAACTGGGCATGGTGGCTCACACCTATAATCCCAACACGGGGGGGGGGGGGCTGAGAAAGGAGGATCACCAGGAGTAAACTGCATAGTGAGACCCTGTACTAAATAAATAAATAAATAAATAAATAAACAGACAAACAAACAAATAAAATATTTTTGCAAAGAGGAAGGGAGAAGCATGATGATGAATAGGAACAAAAGTCAAATTATGGGGTGATCTAATGAAAGCAAATTGTGGAAGCACAATGACTTGAGCTTAGGGGCCCACACCTTTGCCTTCAGGCTGCCTACTGTGGTCCCCCACATCAGGCTGGCCACATTTCCCCGGGCCACTTCTGTGTCAGCTGTCTGGGGGAGAGATTGGGCCTCTTGCTTTCCAGTGTTATAGCCCATGCTTGAGAAGTGACTTCGTCCTGCTGACTTTGTAGAGCCCTCACAGGCCTTCTCCTAAGGCCTGAGGAAAGAGATTAAAGACAAGGGTTGGAGTTTACGTTCTGTTTTGATAGCTATTTTGCAGTATGTAACATACAGAATTATTTGATATTTCAAGAAATCTTTCAGAATGAGAAGTTTTATTCATGTATCTTACTTTTTTTCAGATAAGAAAGCAAGCTTAGTCTGAGGTTCAGTAAATTCTCTGAGATAACACAATCACTGTTGAAACTGGCATTTGCAGCTAGATTCAGCTAAGTTCAGAGTCTCTTCGCTTTTCACTAAGTTGAGCTATTCATTTTTTTCCTTTAGGGCCTTTCAACCTAGTAGGTAAAACAGCAAGTGTTTGGAGTGCAGAGACTGGAGCTCGATCCCCAGTCCCTCCTCGTGGTATTTAAACACATGAGCATGGCTCAGCCTCAGCTTTCTAGTGAAGTAGAGGCAGGTCCCTACGCAGGCTGTGGTCCCTGTTCACAACATGATAACGAGAGCGGCAGGAAGGCCGTCTGGGCTGTGTGTGCTTGTGCCCCAGTAGGAGGTAGACCTGCAAGTGACAGAAGGACCACGTGGTAGGCACACTCCCTGTTCGCGAATGACAACCACGCACTGTGGGAAGTAGGCATTGCATCACTGAGTGGGAGCAGCAACAGTGTCACAGAGAGGGGACCTTGAAGCAGGAGATCACAGGGAGAGAGGCCCCCAGCAGTCAGAAGAACAAACTCAGAGGTGCTCAAGTCATGAAGGAGGCCTTGGCATGGCCATCAGAGAAGGAGGAAGGTCAGAGTGAGGTTCGGTGTGTGTGCTTAGGGTCACTTTTGAGAAGTGTTCTGGCATGTCATGCCAAATTGAGATGGACCAGTGCAGAGCTCTGGCTTAGGGACACCAGACGACACCATCGTTCAGCTTGCAGTGCAGCCCCACAGTGACGGAAGGTCGGCAGGTGGGCTGGCTGACCTTCCGATGACCTTGCCATTGAGGATGGGAAAGGCGACGCTCGCTCCTGCCTGCCCTTCTGCCTGCCATGGCTCCCCAGCCCAGTGCGCTCCACGTGCTGCTGTCGGGACTCTGCAAGGGTGCACCGCACAAGGGAGAGTGTGTCCGCGTCTCCTATCACAAGGGCGTCTCGCGAGGAGGAAGTAGCGCGGATGCTCGTCGCTGTCATAGTAGTAGCAGGGCCACTGCTTCCAAGCAGCATCAAGCAAGCAGAGGGGAGCAAACCCAGTCACCTACACTTGTTTTGCAGCAAGGGAAGGACATCTGCTCGCATGTGGAGAACTTATCCTAAGCTAGGTGGCCCTGCCCAGAGAGCAGATCTTGCTGTGTCGTGTGCCGGCCTGACCCTTGGCTTTTTGTGCTGATTTTATGACATCCCCTCCATTCTCCTAGCCCACCCAGCCAGGAAGCCTTCTAGGGTGTGTGGGAGATGGGCTACCTGGCCCTGCTCCTGGAAGAGAAGAGGGACCCCATGCTTAGCAGCTCAGGGGGTTTCCGGTGACGCTGGGCCCCTCCTGCCTTTCCCAAGCCCTGGAGAAATCAGCTTGCAGCTGTGTCCGCAGCCATGTGACCAGCCCAACTCCCTGCTGGAATGTTCCTTGCCCAGGAGGGGCTGTGCCATCCCTGGGATGTTTGGCTGGCCTGGTCTTTCCAAGGTAAGGAAGATTCCATAGAAATGTGGGTTCCCATATAAATAAAGATGCTTTCAATTTGCAGTGAGATTGCTGCATCAGAGTCCTGTGGGGAAAATGACCTTATACCAAAAAAGCACTTGGTAGCCCTCAGCTACGTAGGCGCACCAGAGCAGCAGCACACTCCAGCAGCGTGGTTGCTTCCTTCCACCTCTGGGAGTGGCTTCAGTACAGGTTTGCCGACACGGCACTGCCTGCTGACTGCGCTTGCTAGGAGAGATGGCGTTGCCTGTGGACAACTTCAGGTGGGGCTAGGTGAGTCAGCATGTGGACTCACTTGCCGTGGGCCTCTGTTTCAATGCCCTTTGGCCCCCTGGCCACGTGGAGCTGTGATCTTCTGCTACATCCTGACCTCTGTTAGGTCTCACTTCCAGATTCGCAGCCTGAGCCAGGGTTAGGATGCGTGGCTAATGCCAGCCCCAACCTTCAGTCCTGCACCTCCTGTGACATCTATCTCCATCTGAGGAGATGGAATCTGCTCTTGGGAGCTAGCAGCTTGACCAGCTTCTGATTTTCCCAGTGAAGAATCTTGTTTGTAGGATGAAGCAGCTCCCATTCACCAGCGGCCCAGCCACACAACCCAAGACCTCCCTCCTCAGGAGGGCATGGCCACCTCCCCCTGAGGCCCCCCTAAGAAGGTGCACACCCCTGCTCAGGGCGCTGCAGGCTGGGCTGCTTGCGATGGAGGCTGGCTCGGCCCGGCGCGACTGGCTCGCTAAGCGCAGCGTCTGCGCGGTCCTTCGCAGCATGCCCACTTCCCTTGCAAAGTCTCTATGCAATTCTCAGTGATGATACCTTCCTCCAGTCTCTTGCATCCTTTAGTCCTGGGGAGGCCTGGTGAGGAGAAATGAGGTGGCTGCATGGGACACACCTCCTCCTCAAACACGCCTTGTCACCTACAGACTTGGGACACTAGGCACTGACTCTGAGGATCCCTGGCCAATGTGTTGCTCATGCTGCTTCTCCACTCCCACCCCTCCCTTCTTGGGGTCACCTGTGGAGCTGCATGTCTGTCCCCCCACCCCGGGGAGGGGCAGCAAGGCCCGGCCTCCCTCAGACCTGGCACCTCCCATTCCTCACTCAGCTCTGGGCCCAGCCCCTGTGGCAGTGTTGCGGCTGGGGAGCATGAGGCTCACAGGTCTCAGGGCTCTGGGCTGTCAACCAGCAGGGAGTGGCCTTGCCCAGAAGCAGCATCCCCTCCAGTCTCAGGAAGAGCACCAGTGCTTCCCCTTTGCAGCGTAGCCGCGTATCTAGGGTCGCATCCCAGGTGAGATGGAGTCAAGTCCCAGCCTTTGCACAAGGCTACTTTCTCTTCCTGACACACACACAGGCAGGTAGAGTAGAGGACCTATTCCTACTTCATTGTGTCCCTTAGGGTCCTAGCTGGAGTGAGTCCCCAGCACAGGGACACCTCACCTCAAACAGCAGTGAGGCACTCTTGCCTTTGGTTCTGTTGGGATGCAGGCCACACCATCCTTGCTTCCAGATGGCCAAGTTGCTCTATGGTGGCAAAGCCTCCTCCACTAGAGGCCCCTACCGTGAAGAAGCTGCTCTCAGAATACCAGTCCTAAGGGCCTCTGGCTGAGGAAACTCAAGTTTTCAGGCCATGGTTACACCATGCAGGGGACTCAAGGCTACTGCCACCTAGTGGGACAAACAGTGGGAAGCTGAGTCTGTCTTGGTTATGACAAGCAGAGGCCTTGAGAGACGCCTTCTATGGCTGTAGTCCAGGTAGCCAGCCATGGGGAAGGGAGGGAGACAGCTGTGGACGACACCTGCTCGTCAGGTGAATGAGCACCTCAAGCCCTCATTATTTGAAATTGCCTTGTGTCTCAGATACTGGCCAATCATTTGACCTTTGCAGTGGTACTTAAAGTACGAGCTCTGTGAGCCTGTGGTGCAGAAGAGGACAGGAGATGTTTACCTACTGGCTCAGCACACGGCTGTGCTCCCAGGGACTGCTGTGCGGCTGTGGGTGAGGTAAATGCAGACAGTGGGAGCCAGGACAGGGTCTCTTCATCAGAGCTCAGCAGCATGGGATTCCCCTCCCCTCCTCTCTCTTTCTCTCCTTTGATTCCTTTTTACCTTCCTATCTGACTTCCTTTCTATCAACTTTTGCTTAAAGTCTCCTACATGTATGCTATCCACAATTCCTACAAAATCACATGCTTTCAGGACAGGGAAGCCTGAGCCTTCTCTCCAGTTTTCTCTTAGGTGTTGCAGTCCCCTCCTCCTTGAGCTCTCTGCATGGGCGTCTGCGCCTGCACTTTCTTTGCAGGTGGAAAAGCCTCATGGGGCTCAGACTCCATCTCTGCTGTGACTTCTGCCAATGTGACGGGCAATATTCATCACATGGTGGCCCCGTGTAGTGTCCTAGAGCGAGAAGTGGACGTGGAGCTGACAGAATCAAAGCTCAGGCCTGTTTTTGATTAAGCATGTGTTTTCAAGAAATGTATTCATCTTCTTGGGGGTTCAATGTCCTGGTAAGTTGTGAGGACAGTACCTGGCCTGCTATGAATGCTTAATAAGTGTTAACTTCCACTGCTCTTCCTCCTGAGGTCAGTGCACCCTGCAGTTGCTGCTGCAGCGTCAGCAGGCCGGGCACACACCTGTGTACACGGGCTGTACCTGGCTTTGTGAACAGACGGTTGTGAAATTGAATGAGTGGATGAGTACGCGCAGTAAGAGCTCTACATGAAGAGCTAAGCTCTGCCTTGGCTGTCATTCTCAACTTGTGTTCATGGTGGCAAGCAGTCATCGAGCAACTACTCTGCTAAGTACTGAGGATAGCAAGAAGAGTCAGCGATAGTCCCTGCCATGAGGAAGCTTGCAGTCAAAGAAGAAAACACACCACACGTAAACAACTACCAGCAATGCAAATTGGTGGAAGGGAATTGGCTTCAAAGGAATTGAGAACTAACTGTTGCTGTTTGGTTACTGCCAATGTGATCTTGGGATCTTATTGAGTGATGGAATGATCTGTTTCCTCCTCAGTAAAATAGAGATAGGATTTTAATAGCTTTAATTCCCAAAAGCAATATATATATTCTTTTATTTGTTTCCTTATTTGATACAGGGTCTCACTATGCAACTCAGAGTTTTAGCGATTCTCCTGTCTCAGCCTCCCTAGTGCTGGTATTACAGGCATGCATCACTACACACTGTTTCGGTGGCGGGCGTGGTGTGACCTGGGTTCCAGGCCCAGGCTAACATTATAATGGCGATTGTGATGTCATGATGAACTCATAATGAAGATTATGATGTCATGCTAAACTCATGATGAGGATTATGATGTCATGCTAGTATAGTGGGTACAATGATGTCATGTGAAATACTAATGGGGATTATGAGGTCATGCTCACCTCATAATGTGGATTATATTGTCAAGCTAACATCATAATAGAGATTTTTATGTCATGATGAACTCATGGCATTCAGCACTGGAAATCAAACCCGGGTCCTTGCGCTTTCCAGGCAGGCACTTAGATAGCTAAGCTAGCTCCCCAGCTTGTAAATATTAGAAGAGAATCATTTAACAGAGCCTCTGAGACACAGCAGCTACTCAGGCAACTCCAGCTGACAGCACATCTGGTTGAGCACGCTGCTGGGGCTTTGGCTGTGAGAGGACATATTTCATCGCAGGGAGTCCTGGCACGTGGGAACTGGTCAGGAAGGAGCGAGAGAAGACGCTCCCCGCCCAAGAAGTGCCTGAAGTCTCAACGAGACTTCAGGAGATATGATGTGAGGAGGAATTTGAAGATGGCACTTGGCCCTAAAGCCTGAGAGGCGTGGCTTGCAAAGGACCACAGGAAGCAGGAGGGGGGCAAGAATCGGAGAGCCAGCTTACAGCAGACCTGGAAAGCAGAGGCGGAGGAATTTGTTTTTATTTTAGGAAATAGCAAGCCACAGATTTTGATGTGATCAGAGACTTCGTGGGGACAAGCTGGCATTCCTTTCCAGATCTTGATCGTGGCTTCCTCGAGAATTCAGGATAGATTTTGTGTTCTTGCTGCAGCCTGCCAAATCCCCTTCACACCATCTTCTGTCACCCTTTCTGTTCCTTCCGAGGGGCTTACTAGCAGGTGTGTAGGTGGCACTGTCCCTCAGCCCCTTCAGCCTTCTGCTGAAATGTCAATGACTAGGAAGACCAACCGGCCACCTGTTGAAACAGCACTTCCTGGTCGGGGTCTGCAGTACAGCTCGGGGTCAGGAAACCAGCAGAAGGAGCGACTCCTGACAGAGCATCAGAGATTGTAGTGTGGAGTGCGGGGCTAGCTTAAATGGCAAGCATTTTCACCGATTCATCAGTCGGTCATTCAGTTTGGTAACTGGGGAATGCAGAAGTGCGTTCTGTGTCCATGTGAGCTAGCCAGGAAGGCGCTGCTGCTGCGAGGGAAGGTGGTGGAGGCACCGTGCGCGGCTGGGGGAGGGGAGGGCCTGCCTGTCGCTCTGCGCCGTGCACTGGGCTCGGCTTGTGGCAGAACCAAGGAGCATGACAGAGAAGTGAGGGCAAGTGCAGGCTTGGGGTTAGCTTGGACTTCAGATGTTGTTTGGTGCAGCGGGGAGGCCTTGCACACATTTGTCTTAGGCAGGAGGAGATAGGTGCAAGGTGCTGGCCCTCAGTGCGTGTGCCAGGAGGAGACACCTGGAGGAGAGCAGAGGGCTGGGATGGCAGGCCGATCGCATCCTGAGGAAAGGTGCTGAAAAGTCTTGAGCATCATCGGGGGTGACTTCCGGTGTGGACACATCCTGTTTGGTGGGAGGGTTATGGGTCCTTGTCACACCTTCTTAGCCTTCAGTGCACAACGAGACTTCAGGAGATACGATGTGGGAGGAATTTGAAGATGGCACTAGGAAGGGAGGGTCCCGAGAGTTCAGTGGCATCTTTAAGACGCCCACTAGGTTCTGGGGCATGAAAGCCCTCTCCAAACATGTCATCCCCTTCTTATAAAGCTGTGGTTTATCATCCAGCCCATCTGTCAGACACCCTGCCATGAAGTTTCCATATTTTATTTCCACTAATTCGTACCATTCCCTGTGGAGACAAGGATTGTTATCTGTGTAGTTAAGTGGCTCCACTATGATGGCCATTCAGAAGCTCTGAGTTTCTATCCAGGTCAAAGGATTCTCATTATCTCTCACTCACTGGGCTACCCTCTGTCTCCTAAGTAAGTCACCAGACATGGTGTTTTTGGAGAGTGGCCTGGCCTCAGGCAGGTATAAAAAGCAGTGCAGGGGCCGGGGAAATGGCTTAGTAGGATAAGCACTTGCCTGGGTTCAAAGCCTGGTTCTGAAAAAAAAAAAAAAAAAAAAAGCAGTGCAGTATACAAGTCCTTCTTAGGCCTTCTGCTGCTGCATTGGTTCTAGAGGCGCTGCAGAGGCCAGCCACACGCTGTCTCCTCCTGGCTTCTGTGCTAAACTGTTGAGCGACACGTCATGTATTTACTCCACCTTGGTAAGCACAACTGAAATGGCTGTTGGGCCTCTATGTGATCGGGAGCAGCTAGTTCTCCAGTTTCCTGTTTAGTTGTGCGGCTGTATCCTGGAATCTAACCCAGTGCCTGATGTGCGCTCAGGACGGGCTCTACCACTTGAGCCGCATCCCTAGGACGTCTGCTTCAGGTAGACTCATCCTCGATGAAGCTCTTAGAGTTCCATGAAATGGCTCTTCTTGATTCCTTCTTTAGGCTGGACGTTGAACACCAAAGCCCTGCCATGTCTGTCCAGGAAATGGTGTGCGCACACACATTTGCAAAAATATCTGCACCTGACTGTACAAGACCCCAAAGCTCCAGAATTAATAAATGTCCTGTCCCTGCCACACCTGTGACACTGTAAATTTGTAACCACAAACAAAACCTGGATGGATTCCATGCCAGCCGCGACTTTAATTAAAGCTATTTAGAGGGGCTGAAGGCTAATTTAAAGGTGATTGCCAGATGGGTTTTCTCACGTCTAAAAGTGCTAGTTTGACAATTAAATGGGAGCACAGCCCTTAATTGGCTCGAGATAAACAAGAAGTGATAGAGGGGGAGCACAGGCTGTGGGGCCTTCGGTCCTTGTGGTGACAGGTCACCAGCAGCCCTAGCCTGCTGCATATGGTCAGGACCGCAGGGGCAGGTCTCAAACCTGTGGGTCCTTGTGCAGAGAAGCCGCAGCCCATCGCTTGCCTCTCAGTGTGGTGTAGAAGCTCCTCACACTACAGCTTTTTCTAGACCTGGAAACTTGGTACACTGAAGCAGAACCACAAGCAGAAGACACCCTTTACACAGACGGCAGTGGGAGTTCTGTGCCCCAGCTCTGGCCCTCTAAAGATGGCCAAGTATAGATCCTACTGTCTTTATGACTTTTCTTGCAGCTGAGACACAAATACCTGACACCCAAAGTTAAAGGAGCAAAGGGTAGTTCAGCTCAATTTGTAGAAGTTTCAGTGCGTAGTTGGCTAGCTCCAAAGCAGAGTGGCATGGCGGAGGGGTGTCACAAAAGAGAAGAACTCCATGACAGGCAGAAGGTGGTAAAACATTGCAGTAGTGCAACAGCAGCAGCAAGTGGCCACAGTAAGCCAACAGTGATCCCCTTTCTGTCCCTTACAACTTATCTAGGCTATCTACCTTAGGGCAGATAGCACACACTCTCAAGGTGGTCAACTCTAATCCTAGCATGTATTGTAAATCAATCTCAGCATCCCATTCTTGGTACCAGTATAACATACTGTAGATCCGGTCACCTCTGTAAAGTCCCACCTATGGGCTGCATGGGGCATTGGGACAGGGTGGTTCTAGACGTCGGCCATGACACCTACTGAGATAGCTTCAGTGGTAATGATTCGGGAAACAAATGCTCTTAAGACAGTGAGAAGAGAGATTCCAGCTTGCTCCAAGTTATCTTGGTCTTCCTTGGTTTTGCTTCTTTGCTTAGTCTATTCCTCTCCTCACCAACTTGTTGACAACCCTAGAGATTCCCTGTTGACAGATCAACAAGCTTGTACTGGGTATCTTCCAAGTCTAATTCCATTGCTTCATCCTCTAATATTACTGGGAAAAGAAAGCAATTGGCATGGCCAGTAGGCACCTGGGCCCTGTCAGCACAGGCAGGGCCTCTGTACAATAGGCCTCACTCCCTAGGCTGCTTATTCCTTTAATCTTCCTGGATGTACTGAATGTGACCAAAATTTATTTTAAGTGATTGAAGAGATAACCTACTAA
Source organism: Octomys mimax (assembly GCA_002564305.1). NCBI lineage: Eukaryota > Metazoa > Chordata > Mammalia > Rodentia > Octodontidae > Octomys > Octomys mimax. The sequence goes on along the minus strand of NDGM011156963.1, from coordinate 8,151 downwards.
AATCCTTTTTTGTTGGCTGCCATCTTGCTTTTAACATGGTGGTCTGAGCCGCTTCAAATATTTCTGAAGCTAAAAGTGTCCACCAAAGTAAAGTGTGCTGGATTGGCCACCTGGAGATGAGCCTTCCAGCCCCGAGGCTGCCCCCTTCACAGTAGAGCCTCAGGCCTTGTACTCCCGCAGAGTTATACCCCATGGTCTATTAAATGCTGGTTGTTCCCTAAAGGATCTAGAAGTGTCTCCCAACTCTATTTCTGTAACTGGTTCATGACCACAGATTTACTCAGGAGTGACCTGAGTGATGAATCCAGGTGTCTGGCTCCCGCTGCAGGGCCTTTTACTTCCTGCCAGATACACCGGTATTAGTCTCAGCGCATGTTGTGAAAATTGGTTAACTCTATTAACAGTTACCATGCAACTGAGAAACAGGAAGTGCTGAGGACAGTCACTGCAGAGACCTCATTTTGTTTGGTCAATTAGAAAATGGACTGAGGCTTCCAGATCCATTCCATGTGGGCAGCTGCTATTAGACTTAATTTGAAAAGTCATTGGCATTGACTTCAAATTTGTAGAACTCCTCTCAGTCGGTTAACTCGAGCTCTTAACCTTGCATTAAGCATTTATTACCTTTGTTCAGCAGGGTAAGCCTTGTGACCTTTCCTTGTAGGTCAGTGGAATCAAGGGAATGGTGAAATATTTGTGCAGTTTAGTGTCCAGTCATTTTCTGCTTACCCCACACCATCTTGCTCTACTCTAACTGTACTGGGAGTTGTTTTCATGTTTCTTCAACAATACCTAGAGGTTTGCTACTCTTTTACAAGCTGTTGGAGGAGAATATATCTATTTCAGAATTTCATATCCACAAGTCTACCAAGTCATTTTTATTCTAAGGCAACCACGGAGCCAACTTTTCAACTACTGACTACTTTGCTTCTCTAAATATGCATGCTGTGCCACTCTGCTACCACGGCTCCCAGATTTGGATGAGTATGCTAACATCTAATAACTTTTCACTGCTTGCTAAACTTCATCTTCCATAGTACTCAAATTACTGAGTGCACAGAAAGAAATTACAGTGGGAGGTGACAGCTCTTACTACTCCCAGTTAATATATATCAAAGTGGAAATATTGGTTAAAGTTGACCAAAGTTAAGATCATCTTCTGATTATTATAATGTTCTAGATTTAGACACCCCCACTTAGAATCCACACGGTATTATCTGCTAGTCAAACAAGTTCGTTACAGAACTCTTATGTCTCCTTTGTTCTGTAAACTAGAAATAATAATGTCTCACTTACAGGGTTGTTTCAAGGACAATGTTTATGGTTGGAACTTAGCAAGTGTTAGTATTTTCTTTTCTTCTTCTTTTTCTAATTTTTCTTGTTATAATCACCACACCATTACCACCACCACCACCATGGCCACCACCACCCATCACCATCACCATCACCATCACCACCATTATCACTCTCTATCATCCCCACTACCACCGTCAGCACCACACCACCATCAAAACCACCACCAACACCACCATCCCCATCACCAGCAAACTGTGTAGTTATGTAACAGCAACACAAACAGGACATCTACAACTTCTCGGACTTTGCAAGAATGATCTCTGAGTCTCAAAGACTGAAATCTGGAATTCTAGAAAATCATAGCAGACACAAACTTTGAAATTGAGTTTTAGGTTACAGTAGAGAGAGGACTTGCTTACACCTTGGTTTGATAGAAATTCTGGATTCATCAGAGTGTGGAGAAAGGGACAGTCTGCATCCCTGATCTAGACAGCAAGTGGGTAGGATGATAAATCTAGACCTTGTATGCAGAGGTTTCATCTAAGTCTACTGGAAGGGGAATTTCTGGCGCTGGAGCTCCTTCTGTGAAGTTGAAGGAAGAGTAGGCATAAAGCTCCTAATTTTGTTTGATTTATATCACTCAAAAGTTTTGCCTTGTCCTCATGTCCTGGGACAAAGCCAGGCTAGAAAGTGTCTGGCTTCGTGGCAGAGTGGCTGGAAGCAGAGCGCAGGCTCCTGCCTGCCAAAGGAAGCTCTCACCAGTTAGACGGTCGTGGCAGAGCAGATGACAGTGAGCTCAGTGATTTCCTTGGAGAGATGGGGCCCGAGGATTTGCACAGACGGATTCCTTCCTCATCATCTGTTTTGCAGCCCCTGTCAGCATGGAGACTAAGCACTTCAAATGTTCAGCCAAGCCAGATGCTCCCTTCTGTCCCAACAGAGAAGGGGCCAAAATAGAGCTTACCGTCCAGCAGGACTCTGGGATAAATGTGATTCTGAAGATGGGGGTAAGACTCCACTGCTGGAATCTTATAGTATGACAGTAGATATTTGAATATATAGCTTATAAATGAGACAACATTTATTAAATACCTACTGTATCACATTTAATCTCCTGGTGATGAAAGGGTTATTATTTTCATTTAATAGACAAAGAAACTTAGGCTCAGAGAATTTGATAGGGTTCCAAGTCATACACTTAGTCTTTTGGGGAGGATTGTACCAATAATATACTCAGGCCCTCATGTTTGCCAGGCAGGGGCTGTGCTGCTGAGCTATATCTCTGGCCATTTATAGTTAGTGTTGAATGCTTTGGATACCAAACCTCACAGCTAGTCTAAGCCCTCTGAAAACATTACTTTTGGGCCTAAGAATGGAAACAATGACTTTTCCATGTCCTCCAGATCTCAGCCCTCTTGTGTTCAGAGAAGTCTCATTCATTCATTCATCCATCCATCCATTCATTCATTCATCCATTCATTCATTCATTGGCTTCTTAGCATTTCCTGTGTTATACAGTATAATAGGCACAGTCTAAGGAAGGAGGTATAGTCCTTGTCTTCATAAAAGTTCCCCATTGATGTTGATGGGGATGATGTAATAAAGTATAATACATAAGTACATATCTTCTGTGAAATATGGCAACAATATAAGCATTAGTAATGACTGTGAGGTGCTGCTGCTCAGGCATTCAGAGAAAGCCAGTGCGGGAAGATGTCTTTATGCCTTGGGCAAGACATTCCTGGCCAGTGAGGGAAAGGGCACCAGAAAGGGAGAGTGATGAGCGTGCCCTGTCCTGTGGGACTGGAGAGAAGACTGGTGAGGCAGAAGCAGAGATATAGGAGAAAATGTCAGGAATGGACTCACAAAACTGACACTCTCCAGATGATTCAAAGTACCAGTGTGATAAAAAATTTGAAGTGTATTCTACACGGAAGAGTGAAATTCTGTTTTCTTAAACCATTAGAGTAAAATAGTTTGATTTACATTTTAAGGTAATTCTGGCTGTTAGTTGAAGAATAGGTTGTAGGACAGAAAGAGTAAGAAGAAGATCAATTAGAAGGCCTTTACAGAGAGACAGTGGTGCACCCTAAGAAGATGGAAGTGAAGACAAGAGGAAGGGAAGAGCAGGTATGTTCTCTGGACTGGATACAGAATAAGGAGAGAGAGGGACTCAAGATGATCCCCAGTTTGGGGCCCAACTAACTGGTGGGAGAAGGATGCTGCTTGCTGAGTTGGAAGGCTGTCAAGGATGATGGCAGCGTGGAGCAAATGGAAGTGTGTGTGTGTGTGTGTGTGTGTGTGTGTGTGTGTGTTCAATTTTAAAAGCCTAGATTCAAGTGGGCATTTAGAGGTATGGATTTTGTGTTCATAAAAATGGACTGGACTAATGATATAGATTTGGGAATGAGCATACTATAAATAGCATTAAAACCATAGAATTACATTAGACACTCCCAGATGAATAGCAAGGCAGGAGAGTTGAGGACTGTGGCTGCAACTTGGGGTAACCCCGCTTCTAGCAACCAGGGAGAGAAGGAGAGGTGCCATGGCCAGACAGAAAAAGCATCATAGGAAATGGACAGAGCACAAGGTCATGGGGCCTGGGCAGGAGAGCTCAGTGAGCCCATGTACCTGAGTTCTGCAACCACAGATTTAAAACCAACTGCAGATTGAAAATCCTCAGAAAAAGTTTCAGTCTACACTGAACATACATAGATTTCTTTCTCGTTATTATCTTTGAAACTACTCTGTATGAATATTTTACACTATGTGAGGTGTGATAGGCAATTCCAGGATGGCTTAACATGTACGGAGGATGGGGGATCACATGCAAAGGCCACACTGTTTATGCAAATACCCAAGTATCTGCAGATTCAGGTGTCTCCAGGAGCCCTGCGGCCAGGCTCCCGTGGACACTGAGGGACAGCTGTATTTCTTTTAAACACTGCTGAGAAGAAAGAAACACAATGGGAAGATGAAATGGCTTTGGCAATTCAGCACGGTGGAGCAGCTGATGACCTTGGTGGCAGCTGTTTGTGGGGATGGATGGAACTGAAAGCTCAATTGCAGTGGGTTGAGAAGGGAATGGGGAGGTGAGAAGGGGAGAGATGGAGAATCGTGACAATGTCCTTCTCAATCCAGTCCTAATTACACTGAGTCCCATACCGCAAAAGGGAAATATTGACAAGACTTTGAAAAGCCATTTGCTGTTCCTAAAATAACCATGGCAAGTAGGGGGAAACCAATTTTGTGGTCCTGCTCCATAACAGACCAGCTTTAAGCAAGTCTCATTATCAGGAAGTTTTATCTTCTATCGACCTGAGAGGTGTAAACTCACTTTTGATGGGGCCGTGCTAAGTTCATTTGTGTACCGCTCCTCGCTCTCATGCTGCATGGCTCTGTGGCCTCTCTGCATGGGGCTGCCAGTCTGCTTTTCATGACCCTGAAGTCTGGGAAGTTGCCATGAAGATCCTACACAGTGCAGGGCTTAAGTGCTGGAGTCGGTCTTAGTCTACTCTGTGTCCCTGTGAGAACATAGGATGCCAGGCAGTCAGAAGGACAAGAGGTTTGTCTGGTTCAAGAGTCTGGCGACTAGGAAATCCCAACAGCCTGGTGCCACAGGACTCCCTGGCTGCACCGCAGCAAGGGGGACAGCAGAAGGGAATACGTGAGTCCAGTGTCTGAACGTGTGGCATGGCCCCCTTTATGGCAACCTGCTCTTGTGAGAGCTGGCTGTCCTTGGAGGGTGGTAGCTACTTCTAAGGTCCCTTTTCTTGATAGCTTCATTGATTCAACACGGCCGGATGAGGGGCCAGCCCTCCAGTATATGAACCACAGGGGGACCCCTCGAGATAGCAGGGGCTGACATGTGTGTTTTCAGAGACATGGGATGCCTACTGTCAAGTGTGCATTCAGATTTCAGGCTGTGTAGACAGTGCTCACTGCAATTTCATGAAAAAACATTTTTGTAATTTTTTTCATTTATATTTGCTCATCATTAAGTGATCCTCCAGTTCTGCATGGAGTATGTGTTGTTCATGTAGAAATAGGAGTCTGAAGAGGAAAATGTGGTATTTTCCCATCTGTAGCCCACAATTTTGGGGGATGAGGTTCTAAAGATGGAGCCTACGGCTTCCATATTGAACCACAAGCTTAGTCTTCCTTAGCTAAGGAGACAAGCTCTCGCTACACAGGCAGGACTGAACTTGTGGCCTCCTGCCTCAGTGGGATTGCAAACATGCATCATCGTGCGTGTCTCCAGTTCCTGCTGTTTCTAATTCTTTTCCCCTTTGCTGTGTGACTGTATATTTCGGGAAAGAGGATGGACACTGATGCTTCTACAAATACCATGCTTTCTCGCAATCTACTGGAGCTTTCAACCTAAAGGGAGAAATGTCTGGATGACTCTCCATTACAAGTATCTATTAGTGGCCGGCCACATAGCTCAGCAGGCCAGCCACCGGGGTTCCCAGGGTTCGATCCTCTGCATGCCATGCCGGCCCCGCCCGCGGGGCACACTAAAGCTGGACGTGGTGGCGCGCACCTGTAATCCCAGGCGTTGGGAAACTGAAAATAGGAGGATCACTACGAGTCTGATCCGTGTAATGAGACCCTGTAAACCCTGTACTAAAATACATACATACATACATACATAAATAGAAGTATGCTATTAAAATTGTCAATTTCTTGAAATACATGGTGGAAAAATAATCATTTTTCCCCACTGTGTGTTACCCTAAACTACAGACCTGTCACCCCGCAGTGTGCTAGCGTGTGGGTACAGAAAAACAGCGGGAAGATCTGAGTGGCGCGTAAATTACGTTCTCCCTTTGATTTTGCAGACAGTTAGTGCCATTTAGTCAAATTCCAGTGCAGTTGGTTCCACAGGCAAGGGGGCTGTCCTCTGTAGAAGAGCGCTGCCGCAGTGACTGAGGAGAAGGGAGGAAGCCCTCAGAGCCGCAGGGCTGGCTTTCCTGTGCAGACCGTCGCGGAAGTAGAGGGCGAGCGGCGCGCTGTGCACCTCTGCCCTCGCGTGCGGCGCCGAGGGCCTCGCAAGTATTCTGTCGCGCGCAGCCCCGGCTGCCCACACTTGTGCAGTCCACTGTCTGGGCGCTGCTAGTGCTGTAATGAGAAGTTGGTTCGAAAAGCAGGCCACGATGTAGGAAATAGATGGCTTTTTTTTTTCCCCCAGAAAAATAATTGCTCTTGCTGTCTGTTTTTAGAGAAAATGTACTCTGTGCATAAATACGAATATATTTCTTTCGGACTGTCTTATTTTTATCTGGGATATGAAAGCAAAACAGTGCCCTTCCTGTCTCACACTCCACCTTCAGAAAGCACTTTCTCCACAGGGAATGTGGCCCCTAAACGTTTGTGTGCTGAACTACGGGGAAGAAAGACGCAGTGCTCGTGGGCTTCCAGCTACCTGAATGGGTTGTCCCGGGTTCTGGAGCTTCGCGCGATGTCTCTAAGTAGGCAGGCCCCCTGGCTCCCCTCCCCTCCTATCCTGAGGAGGTGCTCTGCAGGAGCCAGCGCTCAGCCAGCCTGGCCACCCGGCATTTGCCTCACCTCTGAACTCCTCCTTGTGTCTGGAACAGAAATGTAGACGAGGCCATTTCAGCAGCAGCATCTGAAGGGATCTTTGCATCATAGTGACATAAACTTGAGAAGTAGCACAATGCTGCATGAGGAGCTAACAATTAAAATGTTTAGGGGCCAGTGAGATAGCTCAGTGGGCTGAAGTGCCTGCTGAGGCAAGCTTAGGCAAGTGCGGGGACTGCGGTTCGATCCCCGGCACCATACGTTGCTGTGGCCCTGCCCCCAGGGCACGCTGAGTCTGCCAGCGTCATGACGTAGCAGTGCACACCTGTAATTCCAGCGCTGGGGAGGCTGAAAGGAGGAGGATCACCATGAGTCTGAGCTGCGCAGTGAGACCCTGTAACAACCAAATACGTAATTAAAAAAAAAATGCTTAAAATTTTCCTCAAAACTGCAGACAATTAGGTAAAGGGTTAACCTGCTCATAGATCTGGGTATAGTGTACAGGGAGAACGGCAGTAACTTCCTGTCCATACTCAGGAAGGAGCTGTATAGTGTTTAGCTAGGGTAGCTAAGGGAATTCCTCCTGTCTTGCCTTCTCCTCTCTTCTTAGCTTTTCATAAAATGAGATTTATTGGTAGTACAGGGAGTATAAAATGGCCACAGAAATTGAGACGCGTAGAAGTCAGGCTGTTTGCCAAAGGACGGAGGCACCTTGCCAAGCACACTGCTCGGACCTCCTTGGCCTACGGGGAGTCCTCCGTTCGCCAGCGTCTCCTTTGTCAGCTTTGCATCGACCCCTGGACCGTGAGCTCCCTGAACCCGAGCGCCGTGGTGTCGTCATCTCCACCCCCCACCCCCGGCGCACAGGAGGTACTTACGAATGAGGGCTCGCACAGCAGCGGGGTCTGGAGCGACTCACCTACGGTCCTCTTGTGTCAGGGATTTTATACTACTTGAGGAGCATCTGTCCTTTCTCTGTCTGAAAGTATACACAGATCAGACTCTAGCGGAGCATTTTCTCTGCACTGTTATTCTTCTGAAATTCTACACCCACCCATCAAATCTGGGAATGTCATAGTGCAGTTCTGGACTCTCTCAGAAACGGCCAGGTCGTGTATTTGGGAAGAGCTTCTCTCTGCTGGGTCGGTGTCATGGTTTAGTTGCTCCCCCAAAGCCTCATGCAGTTACAGGGGGGCACTTCTAGAGGTTGTGATTAGCTCATGACCCAGTGCTGGGACTGTGGGTGTGGTGCTGCTGGGACTGTGGGTGTGAGTGCTGCTGGGACTGTGGGTGTAGTGCTGCTGGGACTGT
>NDGM011156939.1:0-15916 GCA_002564305.1 Octomys mimax | reverse complement strand
AATTATTTTATAAACAGCTATTTTCTTCACTCACATCCAAGACCTCTGAGCGAAGGATTATGACTCTCTTGCTCATCAGCTTAGCAACCAGCACAGTACTTAGGATATGGCAGTTGCCTTCAAATGCTGAGCAAATGAATAAATCTGGAATTGTCTTACACACAAGACATACATTAAATAGGACTGAGTTGGAGAAGGGGATTTGTATTTGTTCTGTCAATTTTAACCAAATCAATTTATATGATCTTAAAATTTAAACACAATATACAGTAGTACTTGAGTCCACCAACACTTCAGTTTGCTAACAATTTGGTTCACAAGTAGAAGCATTTGGCAAAATTTTGTTTTTGTTTGCAAACTGCATTGGGTGGCAAACACGACCATGGCCATCTTTCTTGCCCAAAGACAAATAGAGCCATCTTTTCCAAAGTCACAGAACAGATGAAGTTCTTAAGCCAAGATACTACTGTACACCTTTTTCTCCATCTAACCCATCAGTGCATTTGATCAATTCTATCTCCCAGAAATATACCGCAAATCTATCTTCTTCCCTTCATGACTGTGACTAACCTGGCCCAAATCACCAACAGCCCTATTTGAACCATTGCCATCCCTTCTCAACTGGCCTGTCACCACCTACATTTGTCTGTGATCATTTTCAGGAAGCAGACAAGATAATCTTTGAAACAAATGGCGTCCTGTCAAACTCCAACTTAGAGCTATCACTTTCCAAGACACGGCCTACAAAGAAACAGGCTTCAGCTATAGTTCAGATTCTTTACTCTGTCTTCTCCAGCTCCTGCAAAGCTCAGTGACATGACATAATGATACCTTTCTCCAACTATGCCTCTACGCCCAGAGAGTGGCCTTTCCTGCATCTCCATTTTTCCCACCTCAGGGCCTGCACTGGCTAGTATCCTTGTTGACAAGGCTTCCCTCACAGCCATCCCCAGCCACCCAGCCTATCATATCACTCCATTGTAATGCTCTGTTTGTCACTTCACTTATTTATTTCTTCAGGTGTCCTCTTCACTGCTCTACTCCCTGTACATAGAAAATACCAGGTTTATAAAAGCTGGTTGTGTGGGCCGGGGAGATGGTGCAGTAAGCGCTTGCCTGGCAAGCACAAAGACCTGAGTTCAATCCCCAGTTCCCTCCACCCCCTGAAAAAAAAAAAAAAGAGCTGGTTGATAAATTTCTATTGAATGGATGAACAAACAACTTCCTTCTTTATTTATTACAAAGTGCTTTCCAGCCCTCTTATTTCACTAGAAGTACTTTCTTTCCACAACTTTGAGTAATGACTTTTGGGGACCCCTCCTCTTGAACCTCTCTCTTGAAGAAGGGGCTTCCTTCTTGTGAATCTCTCTCTTGCTACCCAGCTGACTACTCTGCCTTCTCCCTTTATGTGGCTTCTCCATTCTCACAGGTGGAACAGGCTCCCTGTTTCTCATTCTTCCCCTTCTCTTAAAAACACCATCTGTCCTAGAACTCAGCGAGCTTTCTGTTCCCATGACACAGTGGCCTGCACTTCCACTCTCGATTTTTCCATTTCCACTGTTCATCTTTTCCTACCAGCCTTGCTTCCAAAAATCCTCTTTAATTTCAAAAGCGTCATGATTCATCCCTGCCCTGCAACCCAGGAATTGAATTCTTCCTTTCCCCTTGGCCTACACAACCAGGCAGTCACCTTGCCTTCTGAGTCTTCTGCGTAATATTTCTTGGATTCAACATTTTTTCCCGTTTCCATCTGTGGCACTCTCTGCCTTTTATCTAAAATAATGCAACCTGTCTTTATTTTGTAAATACCTCTCTTAGTTCTAAAAATTCAGAATTGTGAGATAGAATTGGAAAGAACCTTTGAAGTAACCATTCTCTCATCTTTTTTAGATAAACTGAGTCCCATAGAGGTGATTGGCTTCCTTAGTATTGCAGCAAAATGTTCAGTTTAGAGGTCTTCCCATCTCTCCCTTCCTGCTTTCCTCTGTTGCCCAAATTTTCTCTTCAACTTGGCTTTCTTTCACCTACAGCTGCCATCTTTATCTTCCTCAAGATAGAAATAATCTTGCCATTCTCCTATTCAAATAACTTCAGGAGTTAAATTAAGATAGCTACTTACACTTCCTAGATCAACTGCTTCCAAACTGAAATACAAATCCCCAGCCTGGGACCTGACATTCAAATTTTCATAAGTTTTTACCTCTTCTAGCCTCAAAGATCATAAAGGAGATCAAAAGGAGAAATATATTAGAAGACAATGCTGAGACCAACATAAAGAAAAGTTTTCTGACTATGAAAATTGTCTCACACATGTCACAGCCACCTTCTGGTGAGGGCCTCCTCTGGCTTGCAGGCAGGTAACTTGGGGTTGCATCCTCACATGGAGAAAGCATGAGCTGCTCTCTGGCCTCTCCTTACATAGGCACTAACCCCGTGCACCAGGATTCCATCCTCATGAGCTAATTACTTCCCAAAGGCCCCAAGTCCAAATACCATCACATGGATTTAGAGTTCAATATGTGAATTTGGAGTAGAAGGACAAACATCGAGTCCACCACACACTCCATTCTAACCTACTTCGGACTTTCTTTTTTTGTTCCCTTCCAAACAAAGTAGCTTGCCTCATGCAGTCTCATACTTTCCCATCTTTCTATGCTTTTGCTTATGCCATTACTATTGCCATGACAGCAGTGTATATGTCATTTCTTTGAGGATCCCTCTAGCTCTCTCTCTGTCTTCCCCTCCTCTCCTATCTCTTTTTCTTTTTCTCTTTTATGATATCTCTATGTCTCTGTCTCTGTCTATCTCTGTCTGTCTGTCTGTCTCTCTCTCTCTCTCTCTGTCCCTCTATCTCTTCCTCCATCTCCTTCCCTCTCTCCTACACTAAATATCTTTCTTGATAGAATCACGTTAGTTATGTTCCTCAGGGTGGAGTCCAATCACCTACAGTTTCAATCCCTCCCTATTTCCTCTTTCAGGAGGCCTTGCACACCATTTTTGAACAAAGCCATATTTTCTTCCATGGCTTTTTTTTTTCTGTTAAGGCCCCTCTAGCTATCCCTGCCTTGACTCTGTGGCTCCCCATCTGCAGCTCTGCACCTCCAAAAGTGGTTCCCTTTCGAACTTTCCCAGCACAGGGTCCATCCCAATTGGTCAAAGGAGCACCATCCAGTTCTCCCCTCCCAGCCCGTACCCCTACTTCCTATGCTGTGTAGGCCATTCTCTCAGCTAAAAATGCTTTTCCATTTCTTTTCTGCTAAAAAACGTGGCATACTGCTTCCTAAAAAGGCTTTCTTATGAAGATTACTCTTTTTATTGTAAACTTTTTTATTAGACAGTAATCAGATGCCTTCCTTTATCTTGACAGTGAATTTTTTTTCTAGCTGATTTCAGTATGGACATCTTTTCTCCTTATTGAGAACATGAGCCACCTCATATTTCTTTGGCCCACTTCCCACTCACCCAGTGTATCCAATACACAGGAGACAATAAACACTTTTGGATATTCATTAATCAAATTATCTTTACAATGGAAATTTTATAAAGCAGTGACTAAAACTATATGGTATTCAGATAAGCAAAATCAGATGAGAAAGAAGAAATAGGAATGGGAAGATGGAGAAATTGAATATTCTTAGTAAAGCACAGGTAATAAGCCCTTAGTAGTTCCTTAAAAGAGCAGGCATGTGTTGTCTTACTCAAAGTCAATAGACAGAAGCACCAGAGATGTGCTCATTTAACACCAAGATGAATTAGGAAAGCTGCCCCAAATATTTGTTCCCTGGGTGATGTCTTATATGATGAAAAGCTTTTACTATGTTGTGGTTGCACCTCTGACATATGATGTAACCCATTGGTACAGTGTCTGGATTCCTTGATTTGTCTCTGTCTGTCTCTGCCTATTAGAGTGTCATTTCTAAAATGAGAACAGAAATGGGTCTGTGTAAGTGTTTGATGCAGAAAGTAAAATCTCTCTGCAGATTTATGCAGAGAATTAACAGTAGTTTAGGAAGTGTAGCAAAACCAAGCAGTACAGTATGAAAATTATTATGTAGAGACAGTTCACTCTGAAGGCGGGCCCCAAGAGGTCTTCCTGCCTAAGTCTCTGGGCCAAATTATGGCAGACAAATACAGTTCTTCAAGTTAGAGATGGGGCCTATCACTCTTCCAGATGTTTCCAGAAAGCTAACTTGTACTGCAGGAAAATCTTCAATGCAAAGCAGAACTAAGCTGGGTTGTAGACCCTCATCCTGGCATGGGTAGTGATGGGTGGCCACTGCCTAGCAGGACACCAGATGGCTCTGCAAGAGAGGCTATTGAACATCCTGACACAAACTGAATGCATTCAGTTCAGGGTTAGAGAAGCAGAGACCCCTCTGCGGAAACCTCTGGCATGTTCTTCAAAGGCAATTAGCTCTGCTGCCCAAGATTCTTGCCTGCACCTTGCTCTTTCTCTGTAGAAATATTCAAATTGCTTTAACAGAACACATGATTTCAGTTCATTGCAATGCTGCTAGTTGAGAGAGAGAGAGAGAGAGAGAGAGAATGAATCATGACTTCTGAATGCTTTTCGGCCATCTTTCATAGAGCCCTCCCAGCTATGGTTCACATTTGGCGAGTTTAATGACTTTCCTCTCCTATCTCTCTTTTCCATCACTAAGATCATTCTTGAACCATGTAAGCTGGAGTGGGCTCAGCCCAATGCTCGTAAACCTTGTCCTCTTCTGCTTTCTGGGTCATGTTGACCTGGTCTTGGGCAACCTCACTGTGGCCGCCTCCTGGCAGCTGGCTGGACATCCATTTCATGGTGCTGTGGCCCATTTAGCATCTTCCCAGATTGCTGGTGACCATGACCTGTGGGCAGGCATCAAAAATGGAGGTACAGTATACTGGCTCTGTTCCCTCCCTTGGTTGCCATAAAACTCTCTGTAAAATCATTTTTCTCCTACTTTGCTGAGTTTAGACTAAATACCACTTGCCATTGCTGGACTTTTGAGTTCTACTTGAGGTCCTTAGCATTCTCTCTTATGTCTTCTTATAACAATAATCCCACCACATATTCCCTGGCTGTAATTCATGTTCATCAGGTCTCCAGACTCCTCCTCCTTTGCCTCCTATCCTCTCCTTGTAGCAGTCCACAGTCCTATAGCAGATTGCAAATGGGAGGCTGTTCCTTTTCTGAAGTATCTTCTCCCCACTCTGTGGTAAATTAATAGGCTGCATTTCTGCATGACTTCTCCTTTTTAGGGATGTACAGGAATGAAATATGAACAGGTCCTTGGGAGATACGGGGAGACTAAAATGTCTAACTCAGGCTTTCCCAAAATTTGAGAAATGAATCCAGACAATCCTGGTCTTCTTTAACAGCTGTCTTTGAAGGGAAAAAGATGGAGAGGGAGCAGATGTTCTGATCCCCCCAAAAGAGGTCGCCCTCTTTAAGACAGATGTGAGGCCAGATGGGTGCACAGCAGAAGAAGCTGACAGGATCTAAGAAGGCAATCGAAAACTTCCACCTCAAGAATTGGCAAACTGGCAATTTTCTTAAAAAAAAAAAAAAAGTTTGCTTTCAAATGGGTGTTCCAACAGCACAGGGCAGGCCACACAGCTCAGACCAGTAATGGAACTGTTGCCTACGGTTAAAAGATACATGAAAAGAAAAAGGAGAGTAACTGATCCTGGGCTATAACATTCATTGTAATCCTCAAAGATACGTTAGCTTCGCAATCCACTTAGAATCGAAATAACAGCACCTGAATTCTCAGAGATTTAACTGAAGGAAAAATGAGTTTGCTTATTTAAAAACTTTTCTTTAAAAAAAAAATGAAACCTTTTCTCATTAACACTAATAGGAATTAATTACAAACATCTATTCTGATTTACAGACACCTGCTTATCATCAGCAACACGGAACCACCCCTCCAATTATTTAGCAATACAATGGCACATTCACATTACCCAGTGGAGTCAAACTTTTCTCATTTCCTATGTAGCCACCTTAGGCTCTGCTCCTATCTTCCTATCTTAAATTACCACCAGGCCTTGAGCATATTTGCCTGGTTTTGAAAGCAACAGGAGGTGCCTTTTGAAGTTTCTGAAATACATACACATGTACACATGCATGCACACACACACACACACACACATCCACGCACCCAAGCACACACAAGCCCTCTCAATCCAAGTATTACACAGTAAGATCCCTCTTGTGCAAAAGTTTTACAAAAACTTAATAACATTCAGACATACAAGACTTCTATTTTCTCCTCTTATTTTAATGATCTATCACAATTAGATGTGGTTCTTATTTATACTACTATTTTTGCAGCAACAAAGAAAAACAAGATAAGTGATGACCACAGTGACTTTAGAAGTCAGCCTGGGACATTATTTTCTGCTATTAGTCCTCACCAATGTCAAGTGCAAAATTTAAATGAACAGACGCTTCCCTTATTGGAATGACTTCAGCACTTTTGCTGCCTCCCATTGATTTCTATTTACTGTGGCAGTCTCGGGCAAGAAGAACATATTTCCATGCCTGAAGCAGCAAGCTAGGACTCCACTAGAGTATATAGATGCAAATGTCTTAACGAAATGTTACTGAAAGGTTACCCTAAAAATTAACGTAATACAAAAGGAGCACTGTTTAGGTAGTGTTGCGACAAGCATAACCTTCTTAGCGTTGTATTCGAGTCACCTCTGTTGCTCCTATGGACAACTGGCCTATAGGACTTTAACCTAGAAGTAAGTATGGTGTCAAAACCATTTTAATACTGAACACAGTGGCTGCAGATAGGTCATGTGTTCTATATTCTGGACCAGAAGTAACTTTGCATCTTGTAGAAAGTGAAGCGAATACTTCTGCTAAGTCACAAAGTCGCCGTTGGGGATAGGTGGATGTAAGGAATCACTTTTCACCAGAAATACCAATAAGTATTTCTATGGTCCAACTTGGCTCCCTGAAGGAATAAAAACCTACAGAAGAGCCAAAATAAGCTTTGAGCTCATTTCTAATGCTTTTGGTTCTTTGTAAAATATTAGCCTCAGGGCTCCCAGAGGTGAAAAACATATGGAATTAAAGCAATCAGAAGATATTCTTGGTTTTTACTCTCCTCTACCTTATACCCACACTAAAAATCCAATCATATTATGGCATATTCAATTCATCTACCAAAGATAATTGAGTAGGAATATAAGTTACCACATTTTCTTAAACCTTGTCTCCTATGTTCTGACATTTCAAACCTTTACCAATGCCCAGTGGCTACACAATAATAATAATACAGAAATAAAGCTAAGCCGAAGTTTTTTTTAAAAAAAATGTAATCCTAGAGGACTGTGGAAGATATTTTCTCACCCCGTTTTTAAACTAAAAGAGATTGTGTTGATCCAATGTCAACTTCAAACCCTCCTTCTAGGATTAATGCCAGAAAATGGCCCTGGGATGCAAGAAGGACACTCAGACCTAGAATAACCAGACCTGGGTTCTGTCACCATAACCAGATATATTTTTGTTCCTCAGTTTCCTTATAGAGGCAGATGTTTATAACAGAAATCCTCCCAAGTACATGAAAAAAGGGTGTGAAATTACTCTGCAAACTTCTGGACCTCTCATTCATTGTCTCGGTGGCTTTTCCTGATGCCCTGTCCAACATCTCATCATCCGTGGGATGAGACAGGACCCACCAAAAGCCTCTCTGATGGAACACTGGGTGGGACAAGGGCTATACTGACAGGCAAGAGGCAGTTAATTAACTCAGCTGCAACACAACCAGGGCACCTTCGGGGAGGGGGGCTTGGGGTCCTTTAATGACGCCAGATAGCCAGGCCCTCTGTTTTATGTCTTATCGCAATTACTGGGAGACCAGGCCTGTAAGTCAAAGCAGCTGCAGGCCCACATGCGCATTAGCTGTGGAGGTGCTGCTCTTCAGATCTTGCCCGCCCAGGCACCTCCACCCCCCTCAGCCTGAGCTGAATCCATTTCTTTGAAGCGTAACATACAAAAGCCGCTTCTTAGAAATTCCAAGTCACTTTTGAATGACTGGGTGTTTACTCTTCAGCCCTTGTAGATGTGACTAACAAGGCTCATGGGGCAGGGGGGGATCTCTTAGCCAGACCCTCCTGTAACTGTGCAGTTATAACAAGGATGTTGCTGCAGAGGAAAATCTCTTGCTGTCTTCTGCCATCGTGACTTTGCAAGCCACCGCCCTAAGGACTGTCAGTGGGTTTTATTTATTTAGTCAGGTCTTCACACTGCCTCACCTCTACTTTTTGTAACCACTCAACAAACCCTTTCTGACTCCTTGTTCCAGGCACTCAGAACACAGCCAAGAATAGTGTTGGCTGGTGCTCAGCTTCTCAGCCAAGGTGCAACTGGGAAGCAGGGAAAATCTGCAAAGAAAACCATGGTACACCAGTGACAACTGTGGTTCTCAGGACCACCACACAGCCACCTTCACTTCATAAGGTCAACCTGAAAGGGACAGATAAAGCTTTGGAGCCCCTCTGTCTCAGCACAGATGTGCAGTCTTCTAGGCCTAGATGTGACTTCCACCTTAATCCTTGGAAATTGGCTATGTTAAAAAAAAAAAAAAAAGGACTCACACAGTGGTCTACCACCTTAGGACACAAACAAGGACTGAATTTTGCTAGATCTGGTATCCTTGACTAATTTCCTTAATAATGGGCATTCCTGAGCTCAATAGAAACACCACTTGAGGATTTCAAATGTTTTGTCCACTCAACAAATGACACAGTAACATTTAGTTCTACGTATTCTGCTATCCATTATTTAGACCTCACTGTGTGCCAGGCACCATAAGCACTTCACTGATCTTAACTCGTTCCAGCCCTAGAGAGGGATATTGCTATTATCTCCATTTACATATGAGAAAACTAAGCACTGACCAGTTAAGTTGCCACAGCATCACACAGCAAGCAGAAGCACCATCTTTTATGAGATCCCTCCTAAACTGTGTGTGCATCTGCTTGCCAGAAAGAACTCTGACAGTGACAGTCTGAACAGCCTAGCAGCATTCTCAAGTCTCCACCTTCTCTGCTGAATGCTAGGGTGAAACCTGGACCCCATATCCAGGGCAACCTCTGTTCAATGCCAGGCAGGAGGAGCAGGGAGTCTGAAATGCTGGCACCTGTGGGTGAGGCCGGGCAGGAAGAAGCACTGCATAGCCCTGCCAAACCTGCTGAACAAGAATCTTACAC
The DNA here is from genome assembly GCA_002564305.1 of Octomys mimax. Classification (NCBI taxonomy): domain Eukaryota; kingdom Metazoa; phylum Chordata; class Mammalia; order Rodentia; family Octodontidae; genus Octomys; species Octomys mimax. Next base: position 6,700 of record NDGM011156939.1, on the reverse strand, counting down.
TGCAAGAGATATTGGGGGGTTGGGTGGGAAAGAGATATTAGGGGATGCAGATGAATCCCACGGGTGTCAACCAGTACTTTCCTCATAAGATCTGCCAGAGCCCTTGCCACAGGGCTGGGTGACTGGACAGAGAAGGCAAGAGGAGAAGAAAGGACAAGCTGGCTTTCCACCCATAATGCAGTCCAAGGTCAGGGTCATTTGGGCAACACATTCTCCCTGCACAAGCCATACGTGGCAGTGGATTTTGAGATGGAAGGGGCAGTATCAGTTATGGGTTCTTTCCCAAGAGTCTAGATGTAATGTGTAACTCTGACCAGGTCAATGTGAGAGATACCATCAATCTAACTCCAAGCATGTGAGGGAAAACTGCCTTCCAGCTTAGGCAGTAGGCATTTGCAGTCTTGTACCGCTAAATTAACCACCTGCCATTTTCAGACCAGGAGGCATAAACACCGGGGACAAAATGCAGGTGGAAGCTATTTTCAAGGGCAAGTGTGAGCTCCCCAACACGGGAAGTACTCAAGCATCACTTGACCGAGATGAGATAGAGGAAATTTAGATATCTAGATAGTGTTCAAGTAGATCTGTGGTTTCCCAGTGCAGGCATCCCCCACAGTCTCCTAGGGGACCTTGAGAAAGCACATTGCCAGGCTCAGGGTCATACGGGTTCATTTGAAGCAGGACTTAAGAGTCTGCATTTTCCATAAAACTCACAGTGATTCTTGGGATTAGAGTTGTTAATCTTGGGACGGGATGACCTTTCTGATTTCTTCAAACCTGTGAGCCTGTGATTTTTTTTGTCATGGCTCTAAGGCTTCCTTACCACACATTTATAGGTAAAAAAAATGACTGTAGATTGCTCATCACTGGGGAATAGTTTTACCCCTCACAATGCCGTGGTTTGCATATTTGCTGATGTTTCCCCCCAAAAGCATGCAGGAATGAATCATTATTGAAACAATTTACTTTCAGTTAGTGCATGAATGCCTTCCCACGATGCTCTGATGCTTTGTTTGTCCTGCTATAAAAATTATTTATGACCCAAGTGTGATCTTTTAAATCAGAATACTTATTCCTGAAATCAAAGCTCTAGCATGCTAATGCAAGTAGAAACCTTGATAATTTTTCAAAGCCATGTTGAATATTCAAAAGCTGGAACTGAAGGAAAGGAGTTAACATTAATTAATATTTGAAGCAGTAAAATAAAAGCAACAGTGAAGCTAATTTTGCAGGACAATTAATCATGAGCCTTGCTAATTACACATGGGATTTTGCAAATGATTTTTTCTCAGGTAGCAAAGTAAAAATGATAATCCACTACCCATCAAAATCATTGGCTTCTCACCAACGTCCCCAGCAAGAGCAATTAGTGAAAACAGCAGAGCCCTAGTAATTGCATGTCAAGAGAGGAGAATGTTAGAAATTTTAATTGCTCTAAATAAAGACCACTTGCTCATATGTACACCTGATTGTCCAAAACAGCTCTGCAAGCCAGAGCAAGTGTGCCACTACTTCCAGGTGCCCACATAAAAATAACTCTGTGGGAGCAGTATTCTCCCAGCAACCCACACAGTTTCTGGAAGAAAATATCAATATGCGTTCACATCCTGAACTGCAATGTCATCACTTGAATAGAAGAACTGGAAAAAAAATCACCCACTTGGGAAAACGTGCATATTCTTTATATTTGCCAAATATTTATTGCTGACATTTTTTTTGAAGAACTTTAACTATCTACAAGGTACCAAGGGCTTCAAATTTACTGAATTTTAGGATCCCCAATAAAATGTTTTTAACAAGACATCTCAAGAGGGCATAAAATAAAAAATTACCATATTCATGAGTGTGAGCCTCTAAGATTGCAATGCTATAAACTGGATGTTTATAATTTGCTTGTAGCTTTCTTAATTAAAAACTGGTAATTAGAAACTCAAGTACTATTTTTATACTTCATCTTCTACACTTTACATGCTACTGTTACTTTTCAGTTTAATATATGTACACATGGATGCACACAATTGCAAATGATCAATAATATTTAACTGTGTGTCTAAAACCTAAATGATGATGGATACATTTAAATATTGCTTTCCAGGAGATTATTATTCCAATGGCCACATCGAGGCTTAAACATTTAGTTTAAACAAGACAGCTACCATTTTTTGCTCTTCCCAACATGCATCACTTACTCTCATTTTTAACTGAATTGCTGAATTGCCTTCCAAGTACTCACACCCATTGTTTCCCTGCCTGGCCTTGTATCTTTAAGTACACCATATTGAGGTGCTAAACCACCTCATACTTCCTGCCATTAGCTTTGTGGGCTGGGCTGGGCATTAGAGCAGGAGCAGTAACCGTAAGCAGTAACCTAGCTTACTACCTTGTCTTCTTTGCTGGTCCAAAACGGTGTGCATGGTTTACTACACCAGAACTGCTTAAAAACAACAAGCAGGGAGTGGAGAAGGCTGCTTCCTTTGCTGAATTACCCGCAGATCACAGGTGTGTACCTGACTCCCGGGGGTGATTCAGTTAATAACTCTAGGATGGTGATTTAAATGGTTAGGAGCTTTTCCAGGGAAGCTGGTCCTCAAAGTCCTATCATTTTGCTGATATTGCTCACAAATGGCAATGTATTTACCTGGCTTCCTTAAGTGATTGCTTTGATCTTTATTACATTTTAAAAGTAGAAACCTTTGAAGATGTGTTTTTCTATTCAAAACACACCATTAGGACATCCATGAGCTAGAGTTCTTTGTTAAGGTTATTGTGTACACATCTCATCAGGCTTCTACCCTCCTCCTTTTTCCTTCCCGAATGCCAGTCAGGAGCTAGAAAAGAGTATAAGTCAAGGTAATAGATATTCACTTTGAAACATTAAACCAAGACCCAAAGAGTATACTATTATTTTTGGTAGGAAGGCTTTTAGGAGGATCCAGAATAAGGTGAAGGGGGAAAAAATCATGAATCAATGCAAGCCTATTACCTAAACTGGTATCCGTATCTCAGATGGCATGAAAGAACTGACATAACTTACAGCATCATGCATCAGGAAAAAAAGCACACTTTTTACAGATCAAGATCGTAAGGACATAATATTATTCTGCATTTATAAAGGAAGAAGGTGTAGAAGTCTCAAGTCTTCCTCTTTTGCCCATAGAAGTCTTATAGCACCACTTGGAATGCTCACATGTACATTTTGTTTCCCAGGTTGTCTGGCACCGACCTCAGGAGATTGCTAGTGTGCTATTTATGTTGCTACTCATTATTGGATGGGAGAAGGGCAAGGAAGCTTTTTGATCAAAATGTATAATTTCCTAACATTAAATGTAAATAAAAGCCTGTTATAATAATAATGGGTTGGTGAGTTCAATCCCTGGTTCTGCCAAAAAAAAAAAAAAAAAAAATAATGGGTTGGGTGGGCCTGTACTTTCCAAATCAGGGGCCAAACCACTCCAAAGTGAACTTGGTGTAAGTTTTCCTAGATTATAGCTACTCATTAAGGGAACAGAGTAGAGCTTGGCTTGACCTTTGCCCCATGAAGGCCCCCAGGACCTTTTGTGGGTTTTCCTGACTCTAGCATCTGCAGACATGTTGGTAAGTTTAGCACCACAGCAGACTTCCATTGTAATAAAGCGGATCTATTATACTGGCCCTTTGATGGAGTTTACAGTGCTATACCAATTAAATGAAGCAGAGAGGGGCAGTGAGCAGACTTCTTATCACCTTCGTTTGGAAAGAGATTTGCAGTAAAGAATAAATTTTGTGTGTGTACACCTAACATCATCGAAGAAAAAATACAGCAACAAGAAGGAAAAAGGAAGAAAAGAGAAGAGAAGAGAAAGAAAGGAAAAGAAATAGAAAAGAAAAGAGGAAAGGAGCCAGAGAAATAATGGGAAAGCTGACAACTCTCCTTTGGTCCTTGTCTGCATTCCCCAGGCCCCCTGGAGGACCCACTGATAGGTTTCATGACACCTACAAGCCCCCTGAAATTGTAGCCAAACATTGTGTGTTTGTAGTATATATGCTTGTCTAGGTTCAATTTTATAGCCTTTAGGAGATGTTCCAAGATCATAACTCGGATAAGGATTAAAACTACTTGATAAAATGGTTGGCCAGGCCTTTCTCTTTTCTAACGTTTTATAAGAGAGAACCCTTTGCTATTGGTGGGCTCTAGGTCTTCAGCTGGACTCGTACAGGACATGGCCATAGAATGCAGGCCCTTGGCTGGCTTCTTCAGTTCTCTAGAACACTGACAGATCTCTTGTACTCTACTGCATTTGACTTTTAGAATGAGTATTATAAAATAATTCTATAAATTTGCACATGCTGTATTGAAACTGTTTTCTTGCAAATGCTGACTACAGCAGGATAGGATTAGTGATCTCAAATCCCTATGCTCTACTCCACCCAACATGGAAATAGATTAAAAAGTGGAATTTTCTTTTGTAAAACATTGTGCATTGACCCAAAGAAAATAAAGTTTGTAGGCACTTTTTCAAACAGATAATTCAGAAAAGAAAGTCCCAGCAGAAAGCAAAGTGTACTTTGAGCTCTAAGGCAACCTCTGTAGTTACGTGTGGGGCTGGGTCACAGCTGAGTGTTGGCCCACAGGCCCCCGTGAGTGGGCCCTTGCCTAATGCCTGAGAAATACCACATCGCAGAGCACACAGAAGAGGCCTGTGCTACCCACCTCTCCCTTTCCTTCCCAACATGCAATTTCCCAAGATCCGTAAGGAGGAGCCCAGTTGTCTTTATGAGCAGCCAGACCCTGCCTTTAAATGAAAACACATTGTGTTAAAAGCTGCAAAGGCTGATATAGGGAGAAGAAGAAATATTAATGTCAGAGGCATTTGGACAAAGAAGGACAGACCCCAGCAATCCAGCAGTCTTTGTCTCTTTATCTCCAAAAGATATCTATCATCTTCAGAAACCCAAGACATTCCTCCCTCATGCAGTAAAGGGTCGCCCTGAGCCACTTCCTCGTCTTTCCTGTCGTTATTCACTCCTCCTCCTGTGCCTTGAACAAAACAAACACGCTTATCCTGTCCAGTGTCAACTTATCCTTCCCAAAAGCTCTCATCTTAGAAACAGCTGCTCCCTGTCTCTACCTGCATTCCTGTTCCTCTTCATTTTGACCTTTTCAACAAGCTGTTGACCTGTTTTCAAACAGGGAGTGCTCAGAAGGTGGAGGGGAAGGGAGAGGAGCAGAACCAGTGGGGCCACCAAGAAGAAATGGCCAAATAAAGGCGACCAGGGAGACCTCCGCTAACATCTGACAAGGCCCTGACTCCAACGGAGTTGAACCACCGCCCAAAGGCAGGTGCTAAGGCCAAGACCCGAGACCCCACCTCCCCTTCCCTGTGCACCAACTGCCAAACTTTAAAGACACGTTTTTCTTCTCCTTTCTCAGTTTTCTAAATTCTAGATCGAATGTTCATGTTTTCCCACTTCCCTTCACCAGAGGTTATTAAGCATTTAAAATAGTGCAGAATGGCACAAGGCAGTTTAAATAATATTTGCCTTCTGTAACATGTAGTATACATAGTCAAAATCACAAAATCTCTTATTGATGAGATTTACAAGGATCTTGCAGCATTTTATGTTTGTTACATTTTGAGAAGGAGAAGGTTCTAAAAACTCTTTAACAGCTAGCAGTTTCTTTTGGGGAGGAAATCATCTTTGAGGAAGAAATTTAAAAAAAAAAAAAACAAAACCTGAGGATCCAGGATTCAGGAGAGCTAAGGTAGCCAAAGAGAGCTAACATGCTCTTTTAAAAAAGAATAATAAAAATTTATTTATTTATTTATTTATTTATTTGGTATGTAGCTCAGACTCATGGTCATCCTTCAGTGTCAGCCTCCCCAGCACTGGGATTATAGGCGTGAACCACCATGCCTAGTTTCAGTGGCCAGTTCAGCGTGCCCAGGATACTGGGGTTGGCACGGCACATGATACCAGGGATCAAACACCAATCCTTGTGCTTGCCAGGCAGGCTCTTAGACCACTGAGCTATCTCCTTGTTCTTTCCTTTTAAGATAATAAAAATGATACAGAATTTTGAAACAAGATGATAGGAAATTAATAATGGTTGTTCTATTGCATATTGTTATCTTCAAAGTAGTCATTCAGATTGCCAGATATAGGCATGCAAAATTGAACAATTGGGTATTAACTAACCTATTCTTCTAGGGAAAGTGAGCTCTTTGGGGAGTAGCACAAGCCAATCTAGGTACATAATTTGGGAATCACCCAGTGACTTGATTTTTGTGCTATTTATATATGCTGTCATCCAAGCTTAAAAGACAGCAGACCAAATAATAAATATAATAAGCAAATAAGAAATTAATTTCAAGACGACCGGGGCCAAGGGATCCTGAATAGACCCAGAGCGCAGGCCCGGCGAGTGAGTGAGATGACCCGGGGCCCGCCAGATCCTGAATAGACCCAGAGCCCAGGCCCAGCATGTGAGTGAGACCGCCCAGGGCCTGCGGATCTTCATTCGACCCAGAGTGCAGGCCCAGTGAGGAACCCTTCAGCAGAACTCCCTGCAAAGAGGCTAGAGGCAAGACCCACCCAGCTGACTAAGGAGCAGAACATCTTGCCAGAGAGACACAAAGGGTTCAACTCTAATGACTGTTGCAGAAAGAAGTGGAGCACAGCAGCCAGATCCAAACAACACCCACCTGGAGGAATCTGAACT
>NDGM011156937.1:2079-18833 GCA_002564305.1 Octomys mimax | reverse complement strand
ACTTTTGCTATCTGATAAGGTCAGTCAAATCCCCTCAGGATTTACCCTGGAACCATGTACAGCGCCTTGTGGATCTTTTGTCAGCGTCAGCCATCTGGATGAGTCATGGCCATTGCTTGATGTACCTGCTCTCTGTGAAAGCCTGAGAGACTTTTTTCTCTCTAGGTGACTCTCCTTAGGCACACTATGCATTGTCAATCACTTTCCTCTGTGGCCCCAGAGTCCCCTTGATCAGAAAATCTGGGACACCACTGAGTTACAGGATGTCACAGCACAGGTTCTCTTATGTCCTGAGTCCTCACTGACCTTGAAGGGCTAGGGCCAAAATATTAGCTATCTTTTTAGCCCATCTGTCTGTCAAATTTTTGGTCTGCAGACTTTCTAAACATCCAGAAGAGAAGCTTACTGATACTATCGTCCTATAACAGAGGCAGGTACACGTAACATCGCTCTCTGTCTGAGTATCACATACCTTAGCCATCATTTATCCTTTCTATACTGATCCAAAAACCAAATCATCCCACAGAACATAGGCAAACAGAAATTATAACAGAAAATACATAAGTAACCAGTTTTCACGAGTATGGTTAGACTATAATATCAAATGTGGTACTATATTAAGTTTTAAAATATTAAAAGTAATGTGATCATTATGAATAACTTAAAAAATAGGCATGTAAAACCCACTATTGACATTTTAAATAAATAATTTCAAACTCATGTAAGACGTACACATGATAACAAATGGAATTACACCGACTATACTGTTGTGAAGTCTATTTTCTTAATAATGACCACTCATGAAATGGAGTATACTTAACATTTCATGTAATTAGCTGATTGTTCTGTCACATCAGTTTCCTGCCACCTTTTATCCAGTCTCCTGCTGTTGGAATCTTCAGGAAGTTTCCATGTTTTATTATACAAACAATAATATAAGGTACATCTTTAGTCAAAAAATATGGGAGCTAAGTGGCATGAAATGTTTGACCTACAACCCCACCGAAGTTGGGTATTATAATCTTGATTTTAAAAATCCTTTATCTGTCAAATGGTAGAAAATTATATCCTTACGTTTTAGCAGGCATTTTAGAAATTCTACAAGTGGACATTGCCTATCACAGCAACTACTGATTATCTGATTACATTTTTCTGAGAATCAAGTTTTTAATTTGCAAAAATGTGGGTTTCTCTTACCCTTTACCGGAGAGACCTCTACCTCGTCCACCGCCGTCAGCTGAATGGTGAAGCTCCTGTCCTGCTGCCCCGTGGCGTCCTGGAGTGCACTCAGAACGATGGTCTTCTGGGACTCTGTCTGCAGCCACGGAGAGGGACCAATGGCACATCGTGATGATGGAGCAGGGTTTGTGATCAAAAACATTTTTAAAGTGTGCCCTTTTTGTCACCTAGTATTTTGGTTACCATACAAAAAAAAGCATTTGATTATTCCTAATATTCTTGAATTCCACTCAGACTTTAATGAGAAAAATAAAGATTAGTGCATTGCCCACATTCACCAAAAGTTTTCAGCCACCAAAGGTCCAACTGTAGAGAGCTAAGTGGGCACATCATAAATGTCAACAGACAGAAGTCACAGATTAAACACCCTAAGGGACAGCTGGCTTCACTCAAAGGAAACACAGCTCCACCAGCCCAGGTCCCAGCCAGCCTTGGACAACAGTCTGGAGGGCCCCACTGCTGCCTGTCACCGCTGGGCGTCCTCTCCTAGCGGGCTTCATCAGCGCTCAGGGTGCAGTTAGCGACAGCACTGCCCAGTGCTGAAAGCAGGGCCCAGGGGCCTAATCCCAGGAAAGCCTGGGCTTCCCCCGGGACACTGGTGTTTTGTGTATGTGTTTTGGCTTTTCTCTTACTTTCCCCTGAAGATCTTTTCTTCATTACCATATATATCCCACTTGTTTTTTTGCTGAATGCATTACAGTTATATTTTACTTTTCCTCGATTACTACAGATTCATAACAATTTAATTCGTTTCTTTACAGATAGGCTCTCACTGTGCTGCCCAGGCTGGCCTCAAATTCGTGGACTCGGGTGACCCTCCCGTCCTGGCTTCTGGCAGCTGGGACACAGGGATACACTCAGAACTCCCGCCTCACACATGTTTCCTCCTGCTTGGAGTTAGGCAGCACTGTTTCCACTGGACACAGAAGGCCTTGAGTTTCATTTATTCTTCCTGTCACCTTGCCTGGGCATTTCTTTTTTTGTGTGCTTGTTTTGCTCTGTTTCTGAGATGAGGTCTCACTACTCTTCCCTGTTAATCCTCATCTCCAGGGCCCAAGGAATCCTCCTGCCTCAGCCTCCAGGGCCGGTGGACTTGCTGATGTCACCGACACATTTGGCCTCGCATTTTCCAATCTCTTTTGTCAACCCTCCATCCTGTCATTCATTCATAAATGTGTCTGCTGCTTCACTTGTCCTTCACCACCTACTGCTGGAGAGCTGTCCTGTTTATGCAGGCAGATACAACTTACCTTTTTTTTTTTGGTACCAAGGATCAAACTCAGGATCTTGTGCTTTCCAGGTAGGGATTGATCCTGCTGTGTTCTCTCTCCAGCCACAACTTACCTTTTGATAGCTGGAGAGATGCCCTGCTTTGCATTTATACATTTGCAATACAAATCCAACACTGGCCATCTCTTAAGTAATAGCACATGAGCACTGCTGTATGTACATCTCTGTGTATATATTATCTCCCTGAAGTGCTGCTTTTACATAGAGGTGCTTCTAATTATGCCTGAATTCTGTGTTTCGAATCACATACTCACTAAATTTGCTTTAGCTCACAGTCAATGCCCGGACCCTCTGTGGTCATTCACAGACGTGGGCCCATCGACAGGAAGTCTGGGTCACTGTAACACGTTTCCGTGGGGAGTAAGCGGTGCAGCTCATCCTGCGGGGCAGTGATGGAGCACAGTCGTGTCTCCACTCACAACACACCACAGCCCCTCCTGTTCTGAAGCCCAAGCTCTCTGCCTGGGGGCCGTTTTAAACAGTGACATCACCAATGAAAAGCACAAAATAAACCACTGCATGGCACTTTGGAAAAGACACTTGTCTACTCTGTGCAAGCTAAAACAAGGCACTGCGTGTTCCCCCTCAGCCGACAGCGAGCACATTCGCAGAGTGAAATTCCCATCGCTGTCTCTGCGCACAGATGAGCAGGGATGGATCGGTTGCGCTGACGGGCCTGGGCACAGGCAGATCTCAGTGCGTAGGTAAATTCCCAGCACAGCAGCGGGAGCAATGAAAACCAACGGGACCCTAAATCACAAAACTCTACTGTGTTCCATGCGGACAGTGCCTGTTTCCTGCCGGCTAAGGAAGCCGGCACTTCACGTCCTGCCATCTCTGCTTCTCTAAGAAACAGACAATGAGTGACACTGGGAAGAGCGATGTGGGGGTGATTCCCAGTCAATGTTTCGGGACCCCTGGTGACAAAGAACAGCAAGAAATGCCCTGGGGTAAAAAGATGGCCAAAAAGTTTCACAAGGAAATAAATTCAGAAAACTTCTAGTAGAGGTTTTATTTTATTTTTTTTTTTTGTATTTATGGAAGGGTCTACAGGGTGTTCAGGGTCTCGCTACTAGATCGGACTAGTAGTGATCCCCCTGTTTACAGCCTCCCAAGAGCTGGAATTACAGGTGTGCACCACCATGCCCAGTCTCGATCTCAATCACCATCACAGCGTGCCCCTGGGGGTGGGGGTGGGGCGGGCACTGCAGGCCTGGGATTGAATCCCTGGCCCCTGCAGCTGCTCACAGGCACTTCAATCTGCTGAGCTATTTGGCCAGCCTAGTAGAGGTTTTAAATTGCAAGTAAGTAAGGTTTATAAAATATCCTGCACAAAGAGCCTTCTGTGTTCAATCAAGATGTTCCCAGGTCAATGTGAGCAGAGCTTTTTCCTCTTGAAATTCAGAATACATATTACTCTGCTGCAGAACTGCAGCACAGCAGTCGTTCAGGAAAACGGCACTCGAGGCTTCCTCCGGAAGACCGCTTCCCCGCTTCCTGAAATTCAAAGCTGCTTACTCGTAATCACACTGTAGAGAAGGAGTTGAGCTTCGCTATGTTCAGTTAAGGGGCACTGTGCTATTTCATTGGACTTTCTTTTATTATTTCAGAATTGGCTTACAGCTGCTTCCTAAGGTCAGGAAGTGGGTCAGTCTCCTCGCAAACATAATTTCACACAACCCGTGCAGACTGTCTCAGGTTGAGCATCACTATCACCATTCTGCATTTAGGAAATCAACATGAGAAATGAATGGGTTTTCTTAAAGTCAGATGGCATTATATGGTGGAGTGAAAATTTGAATTAAGGTCTATCTCAATTTAAAAGACTACAGCCCTTATAGTTTTTGAGTGGTTATTTCCAACAGCACAGAAAACCCAGCCTGAGACAAACTCAGGTACAATTTGAGGTGTCAGAAGAAGTCTGTGACAGCACACAAACTCTAGAAATGGCCACCAGAGAGATCAAACACTGGCAGAAATAACAACTACAAAGAGACGGAGAAGATATGCAGGAAACCCTAAAAGCCATGGTGAGACACAGTGTTATGAATAAAGGCGTTCAGAGAAGAATCAAGGCAACCAAACGCAGGCAACCAGCTTCCAATGCAGTAGATTTTGGTTAGTCTGTAAAGTAAATGTTTATGATAAATTGTGAAATAAAAAGAGCAAGTTGCAGCACAGATTGCTGACTAAACTTCCATTTGTGTAAGAATAAGATGCATATGCTTGAATATGCATAGGAATTTTTTGGAAGGATGTATAAGAAACTGTCATTAGTAGTTACCTCTGGGATGGAGCAACATAATATCCAAGGAGATTTGGGGGGATTTTCCCCACCTTTTTGCACCGAACTGTACTGCTTGAAGTTTACACCAATATCACATATATTTCTGTAACACAGACCATAAAGATGCAGGAAAGAGATTTTTGGGTTAACCTGACAGCAGGTTGGTTGGGGGAGATGTGCCTTTGTCAGACACACATGTAGACACCATATGGGACCCAAAGCGACAGAAAAATAAAATTTTTAAAAAAACCTAAAGCTAAAACCTGTGTCTGAAATCAGGCAGTGTTTTTGTGTATGGAGGTTAACAGTTCCAGGCAGATGAAAGGATACACATACAGTCCTCACCGCAAGCCTACATGATAAGGACAATGCGGGAGGGTCAGGGCATTTCCTGCACTGGCCCTAGGAGGTGACTGCCGCTCTGGGGGTGCTGTGCTCCCACGCCCAGCTCTCCTCCCTCTTCACATCAATTCAAATCACACCACAGTGAATGGGCGGAGATGAACCCTGTGCTCCAGGAATGGAGACTTATCCCCACACACACTGAGCAAGGGCCCAGGCGGGGACTACGCAGACGAGTTTTCTCAACACTGTATAAAATTTTAAGAGCACAAACACCGTAAAATAGGAATAAGAAACTATGAAGGAAGGACAGTTTGAGATAAGAGATGAAAATAATACTATTTAAGAATAACAATCTCACAGCACCTGCTTGGCAAATTCAAGGTTGTGAGTTCGATTCCTTGTACCTAAAGCAAAATAATAATAATAACAATCTCAAAGAAAAATGCAGTTGCAAAGCCCAATGTTTACAAGAAGCAACAAAATAGAACCACATGGCAGAAAATGTGATCAGGGATGCAGAGGACAAACTGCAGCTGTCTTACCCAAATGCACAGTAAAAGGTAGAGGTAAAAATGATAGGTGTCACCGTGACGCCTCTGAGCATGAACGCTGCTTCTCTGTGTATTCCCTTCTTTTGTTTCTTTTTTTCATCAAGGACCATTTCACTCCTCTGTTCTGCACTGAAATCAATATTGCTAAGAAATTTCTGGGGGCCAGGGAGATAGCTCAGTAGAACAAGTGCTTGCCTGGCAAGAGCAATGTCCTGAGTTCAATCCCTGGTACCCCAAAAAAGAAAAATTTCTGAGCTATGGGGAAGATGAGTGGGAAGGAACAGCAGTGATCATTCTTGGGGCCTTCCTCGGTGGGAGCGGGGAAAGAAGCAGGCAGGGGAGGGGCCAGGAGTAAATGGGGAGTAGAGACAACATTTACTCAAAGAAGGCTGAGGAAGGAGTAGGAGGGACGCACTCCTGACCACGGCCCTGCCCCCGGTCTCTGTGGCAATACCCTGATGGCCACCACCTGGAAAGGACTCATCGTCCACTGGCTGGAACTGTCTCCAGGACATAGCTGCAGGCTCCTTTGGAAATTGCCTCATTTCCAAACAGTCCCTTCTCCCTGCAGGGCTGGGTTCTCCTACAAGGCTGGGTCCTCTCTCTCACATGGTCCACATCCAATAACAGTTCAAGATAATATTATAGGGGCCAGGGAGATGGCTCAGTAGAATAAGCGCTTCCTTGGCAAGCGCAAGGGCCTGACTGAGTTCAATCCCCAGTTCCACAAAAAAAAAAAAAAAAAAAAAGATAATATTATGAAAGCCAACCTTCCTACATCTCAGATCAGTTCTGAACAGCCAGTCTGTCTTCCAAACTAACTGTCGCGTATAGCAGCGCAAGTTCAAGACTACATCACAGCCTGCTCCACCCTGTCCGGCACTCTGTCGTTCACTCCTGCAAGTGTGAGCCAAGGAGCACCTACAAAACCTCCTGACACCCCACAGCTCTCACTGGGGAGACGCTGACTTATCAGCCCTGGACCATCTGTCGGCCCTGCAGAGTACACTCTGATAGAGCACAGAGCTCAGCTACCCAGCAAGACAAGAGAACTGCACCCTGGTGCTAACAGGAGACTGAGCAGAACTACGGTGAGAATTTCCCCATAAGTGGGGGAATCATGAACCCACAATCACCACTTCACTTTGCAGCCAACCAAGAAAGCACTTTACAGTCAATCTTGTACAGTAAGGGACACATCATATGTATAGCAGCTCTTGTAGACTAGGATCTCAGTTGCCAAATGTGAACAATAAGTTGCTAGCAGAATGACTTGTGGGGTCAGAGGGCCACCTGCACAGTGCTAGCCAAGAGCAGGGCTGGAAAAGGTGGAACACACTGTCCACACCAAAGAGGACCCCCCGGACATGTGAAGCCTGCAGACATGGATATGCAGAACCAATGGAACTGCTGTGCAGATGGACACCAAATTACAAGGCTGGTAGCCGAGCACTGAACACAGGATTCTACCCAGCAATCAACCCATCCCTCTGGATATATGTAATACTCTGAAAACAGCCTTAACCATGGGGGAAAGATGAGAGTATTTGTCACTTTGGCATAGATCCCACGTTCAGAACAGAAAACCTTTCTAATAACCTGGAAAGAAGATCTCGCTGTCCACATGAGGCAAATAGAAAATTGTTGGTCATGTAAATCTTTCTAGAGATGCTACTGATTTCTCAATTTCAAATTGCTTTCATTCCAGGTCATGAATTTTCAGATTATGGCTGGGGCATGCAATTGTGAGTCATCGTTGATTGGAATTTGAGAGACAAATGGATGACATATCTGCAGCATCTGGCTCAAGACTCAGTGTCATCAGAGCCAGTCCTCAATGTCTCAGGCGTGGTGGGAGATGAAACAGAAACTCTGTGCTTCTGTGCTGTTCGATGGCTGCTGCTTTGAAAAAAAAAGGTTACTAGCTAGGTTACAAAAAGAGCAAACTTCTGTCTTGTCAAGAGTGTAGAAAACAGTTCCAAGGACCAAGACATCTTGTGTCTTTTTCAGAGCTGACAGAAACTTTTGACAGTCATTCATTATCATAGTTGGAGGCTGAGGCACATGCAGATGCTTATAAAGCACTTGTTTATTTATTGTAAGTCAGACTTTTGAGTGGCTAAAATGCTATCGTGAAACTTAAAGATGACTAACTGTAAATGTTTGGTGAAATTCCTTTGTGAAATTGCATGGAGATCGTCTTCTACTCTTAATGTTTTTCTACTCAATTATAGAAAATTAACCTATTTAGATTGCATATGTGTTATATTATCTACTACAGTGAATATCACATAAAGTTTTAAGTTTATTTGTCTAGATGTATATTAAGTGATCTCTTAAAATGTGTAATATTTTCTCAGTTGTAATGGTAGTTTGTTCGTTCTTATCTTACAAAGTTATTTTATTTTTTTAAAATTACTTTATGAGTTCTACTTTTTTTTGCTTTTTCATTGACTGCCTTATGCTTTTGTTTTAAGTCATTTAGGAAAGATGCGCCTACTGAAACATGATTCTAAGAGCAAAAAACACAAGAAGAATATAAATCTTGTCTTCATTTTCTTCTCTTTGCGCTGTCTGTCTGTCTCAGCCAGGAGCGCACGGCCTTTTCACTCCAGCGGTGTGCTGTCTTAGTACGTAAGTGACACCACTCCCTAAGCTGTCTTCGAGCTGCCGCATATCCTTGGCCTTCTGCGCTTCCAGACGTAGCTTAGAATCAGTGTGTCAGTTCCCCCCCCTCACCATCTCCCTTCCCAAAATGTGCTGGGACTTTGATAAATATCACTTGGCGTTAGTGAGGCAAAGATTATTCATCGTGAAAGTCGGCAGTCAGCTTAATTAGATACCAGCTGCCTTCACCATATGACCTTCTCTCAGGATTCAGAGCCCAGCAAGTCAGGGAAGGAGGAGGAAGACGCGGTGTAGACCCAGGAAACCAGCAAAGCCTCGTCCTGCGGGGGATGTCTGATACTCTAGCCAAGGTCGTCCAGGGCAGTGTCGAAAAGAACATAAACAGCAAAACTTTGCAAAGGCTCCGTCAGACTTTGGAAAGAGGCGTCACTCTCATAAACGTCTTTCAAAAAGGAGGAATTTTCACCCTCACTGTTATCACTGCAGCAGGCCCTGACACATGTAGTGGGATTGTAATATGCTCTCTATTCTTAAATGATTTATCTTAGATTTTTAGTGGCTGGCTTCATCAAGTGTTCACGGGTGCTACAAATGCTTAATCTTTCAAAGTTTGAGACTTTTTTGAAATTGTGTTTCTTTTTTTCTTTCTTTCTTTTTTTTTTTTTTTTTGGCAGAACCAGGGATTGAACTCGGACCCTTGCGCTTGCCAAGGAAGTGCTTATTCTACTGAGCCATCTCCCCAGCCCTCTGAAATTGTGTTTCTATGGTGCACGAGTAATATTTTGATTTGGTGTAACAGATCCGCATGGTCAGAACGGCCAGAAAGCAGAAAAACTGAGCAGACTTAGTGGTCAGATCTATGCAGGGGCTACAGAAAGGGTGGTGCTGGGCTCACACCTAGATGAGGGGCTTGCCTGACGGGCTCTGCCCTCCTTCAGGCCAGAAAGTGGGAGAAAAGGAAAACCTGATGGGGAGAGAGGCAACTCCGGGATTGAACAAGCTGATTTCCACTATGTAGGGCTTCGTGTGCACAGCGTAGACAGATTTGCCCCATAGTGTACACAGATGTCGAACAACTTTCTGAAGCACTGAATACTGTCACATGGACTCATCACTAATTCCCTGCTAGTGAAAACCAAGGACAAAGTCAAGGAAAGTGACAGGAGTCCCAGGGCTTACTGTACCTCATCAAAGTGAAGTATTCCATTCAAAGGGCTGAGGGTGTCCTTCGCTTTCTCCTCTAATATCCACTGAAGTCGCACAGCACCTTTTCCTCCTGGGGACCGGACAACCGTCAATGTCACATAGGAATCAGGGTCATCAGATGGAAAGGACTCATCAACCATTACCTAAGGGAGCGAAAAGCTGGTAAGGCAATAGTAATGGTGACGACGACCGGAGAGACAGACTCTTTCTTCTGTGTGCAATCACTGCGGGTTTTGACTTTAGAGTCCTCGTCACGGTACACTATACTCAGCTGGCAGGAAGAGTGTTGCCCACACCCCACTTCCGCTCTTCCCTAGACACTCGAGTACTGGCCAGTTCCTGTCCTCTCTTACAGACCAACACCGCACGTGGCTGAGTCCCGGCAGAAGACGACGCACAGGGGTGGCCTGCGCCACTCACTCTGGCTGGACACGTGTGCAAGACCCTCCACATTCCCCACTGCCTGTCTGTCAGGTGGCTGGAGAGGACGCCCAGGACCAAAAGCAGGTCAGGAGCCAGGTGGAGAAAAGGTGTCCGTCCCTGTCTGCTAACTAGGAGAAGCACTGTGGGGGGCTCCCACAGAAAGAAGAAATAAAGGCACTGAGATTTGGGGGCTCTTTGTGATGGCAACCAGGCTCCCCACAGACCTAAACTGTTCCCTGAATTGTCTGAAAATTTCCAACGTTAGTGATGCAAATGTTAAGAGGAGTCTTAGGAACATGATGTAGAAGAGAAATTTTGGTATGTTAATTTACTGGTGCTATTATTTATGCTTTTTTATGTATTTAGTACAAGGTCTACAGAATCAACAGGGTCTCACTACGTAGACTGGACACAGTGATTCTCCTGTTTTCAGCCTTCCAAGTGCTGGGATTACAGGTGTGCGCCACCACACCCACTCTCAATCATGGTCTCAGTGCACTCTGGGAGCAGGGCTGGCACGGCACACTGGGGACCGAATCCCGGGTGCTGTGCTCTGCCTAAGCAGGTGCTTTAGTCTACTGGCTGGCCTACTGTTACTTATACTGACCTTGTGAGCTTGTAACATCCATGTGATGTGAAGTTCAAAATGTAACAGTGTTTTCCACTTTCAAGACAGAAGCTTGACCAGCATGTTGAACAACCTCATTTTATTTTCTTGTGAGATTGCTGCATTGGTGCCAAGAACAGAGACCTGGAGCTAATTCATGCTTTTTGAGCTTCCTTCACACCTCGGGTCTTACCCATACACTACACTGCCCTTGTGGACAGCTTCTTCATTTGGTCAGGCTTATACTTGCAAACCTTCCTGATGTTCCTCAGTTCAACCTAGTCTGCATCACCAACCAAGGCAAGCAGAATGACCTTTGGGTGTATGATACTGTACATCTTACATACATCTCCAAAGATCAATGCTGGTCATCAAGAAATATACACTATCTGGATAGCACCCTCCAGGGCTGACCCACACGCCACTTATTCTACCAACAATAAAACCAGCACCTGACACTTCCTGAGGGTAAAGCCCAGGCACAAGCGCTTCACATGCATCAGCTCATTTACTCCTCACAATATTTAGGAGGAATAAAACTCCTAGAGTAGGGATTAGGTAACCCAAACCTTACTTTTAGATTTTAGAACAAATCAGGACTTGGAGGCTACTACACTTAATATTTCCAAGAATGCCTAAATTTAGAGCAGTAAAATTTATAACTGTGGCTTAGAAAAAAATGAATAAACCAACTAATTTATGAGTAGTAACAAGACTATTCTCTGTATAGGAAGAGAAGCTTAGTGGAGGGTGCAGGTGAAGCAGGAAATTGGTCGCATGTGTGAGGGAAAGTCACAGCTGCAATGCCTAAAGCAGGCGAGCTTCTTTGGTCCTGAGAAAACATCTCCTGAGGGAGATGTCCAGTCATCAGTCACTAGCAGCCCTGTGTAGCGTGACACTAACTTTCTCAAATGTGTAACTAAATGCCTAGAGGTGACTGTTCAGTTCCTTTCCTCCTATGAGGACAGAGAGAGTTCCACCTGTCAACTTTTGTCTCTTGTCTTTATTGCTTCATCCTCTCGCTGGGAACAGCGAGGTAAATGCATAATCCAGTTCTTGAGTCCAAAAGTTTATATAGTTAAAAATCAAATGCAGCATTATAAGATTTCACTAACTGAAGATGTGAATATTAAACCCTATTTTTTAATCTAAGCTTAGAAGTTAATATAGATTTTATAAAAATGATTTTCATATTTACACACATCAAAATATGAACTATTTTAAATACTGCATGTGTGCAAAGAAATATGGCATGGCTGGACATGCGACAAACTGCTGCTGGTCCCTCTCTTGAAATACTGATGTTCTGGAAGACTTCATTCCCCTCTTGATGCTTTCTTACATGTCCAGGACTCGCTATGCTGCCTGGGACGCTTCTCAGGGACCGCATCGCTGGGCCACCATCAGGCTGCATCATATTCTGGGGCTCTGAGAATCTCAGATCAGGGGACAAAGAGCACTATAGCAGTTGGTTCATTCTTAAAAATGATTTTGGTGATTACTGATTGCCTATACATGATTATATGAAGGGAGGACTGGGCCGGAAAATTCGCTGAGTATAGGAATTACCTGAGGAGTTTATGACTGTTTCACCTGGGAACTTGCTTTAACAGGCAAAATCATAGCAATTATGACACGATCGTCATGCAATAACAATTATGACGGACTTTATGGCGCCTTATATTTGAAATGTGATGATAATTAAGTCATAGCAGCCAAACCTGCTGCACAAATATCAAATTCTCGTGGCTGGTTAAACTCTTTTTCCTCCTTGATGGTTGAGCTAGTAATAATGGGTACCCTCCTTGGGGTCTTTGATGAGAGCAGACAGAGACAGAGAGGAAACAGGAGCCAGGGGTGACTGTGGGTGGGGCTTTGTTCAAAATCAAGCAAGAGAGTGGGTACTACAAATCCTTCACCAGCCGCACTCACGCGGGGGCATTAGGCCAGGACCCAAAAAGACCGCGTCATGCGTTAGGAACAGGAGGGGGCCTGGCCGGAGGGCAGGTAGGAACTAAAGGGGCACACAAATAGCACATCTCCGTCTACAGAGCCCCATGAGCAGGAGCGGTCTCTCTCCTCTCTCTGTTACTCGCTGCCCGTGTTCAGAGCTCTCCCTGCTATCAAGCAGTGTGTGTGGCTCGCCAGAGCGACCTCTGCTTCACGGATAATTCAACAGACACCGGAAGAGAGCCCTGAGTGAGGCTGGTAATGAAGAGCTTCAGGACCAAAAGACACTTCTATTGAAAGCTACACCAAAAACTGGCCAAGTAGAGCGCTCTCCTAATCTACTGAACTTACAGTTTGTTCTTCAAATCCAAATATTCCAAAGGGAGAATCATTTGGTGGGATAACGACAGTTAACAGAACATCGTCACCAAGCACGCCACCTCCCGACACACTGGTCAAGGTGAGGCTGAACATCTCCATGAGTTCGTATTCAGTGTCATCAACGATGGTGATTTCTATCACTGCAGTAACCTGCAAACAGCGGGAGTGGGAGGAAGACAGGAGGAAAATGAAAACAATTCCTACCAATTTTTCTCCTTTTTTTTAAAAAAAAAGTGTATTTGGTAAAGGTTCTCGCTATGCAGCTTGGACTTATAGTGATCCTCCTCTCTCAGCCTCCCCAGCGCTGGGATTACAGGCATGCACCACCACACCCAGTCTTGGTGGCCGGCTCAGCATGACATAGAGTACTGGGGATCAAACCCAAGTCCTTGCAACTGCCAGGCAGGTACTTATACCACTGAGCTATCTCCCTGGCCCAATTTTTCTCATATGCTTTAATTTTTTTAATTAAAACTTAGGAACACAGTATGAAAGAAAAAAAGTGGTTTTACCTGTTATAATCATAATACTTTTAAAGTCATGTATACTACAGTATTTCAAAGTCAGAACCTTAGTCTTTTATTTTCAAAATAAAAGATATTAGTCTATGTAATAAAATATAGTATGTTTACAGATAGAAAACAATGGATTCCTATTCTTGAAAAAAAATTAAAAACCAGGCAAATTCTCACATCCGCTGTACAAACGGACAAGCTGTGTGTGCTGGTATGAATATTTCATGATATCAAGAGGATCCATAAAAATTATCATTGTTTTCTGCAATTGCAACAAATCCCACTGTCTTCAAATAATTTTTGTAAAGTAGGGAAGTAGAGCAGCAGGGAAAATACTCAAATTTGCTGTCCCTGGTTGCTTATGATCAGGAGCAAACTCACATCTCTGGGTTTACATTGTTTTTATCAATTTAGGAATAGCACTTGGCTGGGCTGGCCCAGGGCTGTGCACCAGTAAGCCCAGCTCCCCCAGAGCGACTCACATGGGGCCAGGCCAGGCCGGGCAACTGAGCAAGATCCCAGCTCAGAAAATAAGACAAGGTCCAGATTGCGATTTCCCAGCTACCCAGGGAGGCTGAAGCAGGAGGATCCTAATTTCAAGTCCTACCTGGGCAAGCTAGTGGCACTTCACTTAAGAATAAACACAAAAGGATGAGAATGTAATTCCATGGTAAAGTGACCCGAGTTTGAGCCCCAGTACAAAAAAAAAAAAAAAAAAAAAAAAATCCCAGCTATATGTCCACATTGAAAGTATTTTTTACTGTTTCCTACAGGTAAATTTTAGCACTATGACAAACATATTAAACAGAACTTGGATTTTTTTCTATGAAAATCCACCTAAAACCCTTAACAGTGGGCAAAAACAGGAAATCTAGATGGCACGCTCAGAGACAACCTTGAATAGGGCTGCCAAATAGCTCAGCAGATTAAAGCACCTGCAAGCAGGTACATGGGCCTGGGGTTCGATCCCCAGGCCAGCCTTGCTAGCCCTGATCCCGACCCCCGGGTGCACTGAGATGGCAACTGAGACTAAGCATGGTGGCGTGGGGCCTGTAATCCCAGCACTTGGGAGGTTGTAAACAGGCGGATCACTACGACTCCAATCTACTAGTGAGACCATGAACACCCTGTAGAACCTTCCCTAAAATATAGGGGAAAAGAAGAAAGAAAGAAAGAGAGAGAAAAGAACAGAAACAAAGCCAAATGCTACGATGGAAATTCATTAGAATCTCTGTACCTCAAAACCAGACTGCAGAGCACAGAAATCTCCCCGCAAGGCATGAGCTTTAACGGCAACAATGGCCCTGAGGAAGCTTGTAAATAATGAATCCTCAGCCACTGTTCAGAATAAAGTGCTGGTGCTAAAACCACCGAAGGTGGCCTCTGTGAAAAGGAAATTTGTTTCTGCTTTTAATATAAAAATCTCATTTATTTTCCTTTCTCTACTTTTATAAGAAATGTGTCAAAGTTTTTAATCTGGTAAAAAAAAAAAAAAAAATCATGATCTCAAGAACATTCACAATGAGAGGTCTTCCTGGGTAGGAAAGTGAAGGAAAATCTAGGTTCGTATCCTCATGTTTTGGCAGCACTGACTGCAGCCCTCAGAGCACCCAGGGAAACACGGCTGGGCCACGGCTGCCCCAACTGGCTCCGCTGCCTGAAGTTACGGATGGGTTCATGGCTCTTCACTCTTAGGCTTTTTCTACTTACTGATTAAAGTTTTATTTAAAACCTTATTCGTGTGTATTACAACATACCCAATTCATAAAAATTGATAAGACTTGGAGGATACTTACTGATTAAAGTTTTACTTGAAACCTTATTCTTTTATATGAAAAACTAATCTACAGACAACACCATGTAATACAACACATACTGCAAAATTCATATTATTTTGTGTAGTGAAATTCTATATCATTTGTAATTTTTCTGCTTTAATACTACTTTTTCTCTTTAAAAATAAATATATTGAATAAATTAGTAACACTAATTTCTCTAAAAAATAAAAGGTAAAACCTTATTCTTATGTTACAAAATGCCAAATTTATACAAACTTACAACACTTATAGAATAATTTGTTATTTTTAACATCATTAGACCTAAATCTAGACTATTTTTTCAAATTATTTTTGAAGTTTAACTTTTTTGGTATTATTTCAGCATTTTTTAGTTATAAGCTGAGTTTTGAATATTTATTCATAAATGTGTATGGTAGTACTGAAAATCCTAAATTAAAATGTTGTATTTATGAACATTATATAAAAGAAACCCAAGAGTACTGAGATAATTTAGTTCCCAGGGCAGGTTTGTTTTGTTAAGTGTTTAGTAAAAAGCATCTGCACTTGATCGGGCAGCATTTTATGTGTTGGTACGTCCCTCTAGGTCAGTTACTGTGCTATCAGTTCCTTTTCAACTGGAGTCAGACGGGGAAGTTCAGACCAGGGTGAGAATCTCGCCTCTAACCCTTCTCTTCCTATACATTTTTTTTTCTTTGTATTTTAGGGAAGGGTCTGCAGCGTGTTCAGGGTCTCACTACTACATCGAACTCCTAGTGATCTACCTGCTTACAGCCTCCCAGGAGCTGGGATTACAGGGGCAGGCCCCCATGCCCAGTCTCAATTGAAGTCTCAGCACGCCCCAGGGGTGGTGCCCACACGGCACACCTGGGGATCGCATCCCGGCTCCTGCATCTGTTTGCAGGTGCTTTAATCCACTGAGCTATTTGCCCGGCCTCTCTATACTATTAATAGTTGATCATTCAGAAACATTTAGGGGACAGCCACCACCTGCTGCGCCCCACTCGCAGCCTGCGTCCAGCCCGAAGCTAGACATCTGGTGCCAGCGCACGACGAGTCACGCACCTGCCCGTCCGCGAAGTCCAGCGTCCCGCGTGGCGGCGCGAAGTCCTGCGCGCCCGCGCTGCCCGGCGTGGCTGTCCAGTGGACGCTCACCGGCCCAAAGCTCCCGGCCAGCCGGACCACGGGGACCCGCAGCACGCCCTGGGGCGGGGGCAGCTCGTGCGCAGCGACAGCTCCTCGCGTGTCCTTCAGTAAAGAGCAGAGGTCAAAGGCGAGACTGAGCGCCGCTCTGCCCGGGAGCACCTGCCCGGCCGCCTTCTCCCTCAAACTACTTCTTCCAAGCCCAAGTTTGGGGGAGACTCAATGAGATAAGCCAAACGGGCTTAATCCTTCCTTCTAGCTCGAAGAGAGCCAAGAGTTAGTAAGTGTGGTTACTTTCCTGTTTATTAAAAGCCATATGCAGGGCCAGGGAGATAACTCTGTAGAATAAGCGCCTGCCTGGCAAAGCGCAAGGTCCTGAGTTCAATCCCCAGT